>CANYBF010105353.1:0-18472 GCA_948192965.1 Dalechampia spathulata
AAGCCAATAACTCATTGGACACAATATACATCCATACATTACAATTAAAGGAACACATATAAACATATAGGCACAAAGCCATCCTCAAACGCATACCAATCATCATTCAGTCATGCAATTGCTAGCATTCATCATAAACATATAAAACTCCTAGGGTCTCTATGTGGGTGTAACAGCTGCAAAGATAATGCCTTAAAGATTGTAGGCATTGGGACTATCAGATTGAAGATGCATGATGGAATAGTCCATACTATTCAAGGAGTGCGACATGTAGAAGGCCTCAAGAAGAATTTATTATCTGTAGGACAGCTCGATGATCTGAAATGCACTATCAAAGTTCAGAAAGGTTTCATGAGGATTAGCCAAGGAGCGCTGGTAATTATGAAAAGTGAAAAGGTTGCTGCAAATTTGTATATGCTGTGTGGAGAGACTGTGCAAGAAGGAGAAACATCTGTTGCTTCAAGTTCAAGTGAAAGATCTACAATGGTGTGGCATCAAAAACTTGGGCGTATGTTTGAATAAGGCATGAAGATTCTTATTGAGAAAGATCTACTTCCAGGTCTTACAAAGGTGACATTACCCTTTTGTGAGCATTGCATAATAAGCAAGCAGCATCGATTAAAGTTCAACACATCTAATTCTAGAAGCAAAAATATTCTTGAATTGGTTCACTCTGATGTATGGCAAGCACCGGTTTCGTCACTAGAAGGAGCGAAGTACTTTGTGTCCTTCATCGATGATTACTCTAAGAGATGTTGGGTGTATACTATCAAGAGTAAGGGAGATGTGTTCACAACTTTCAAATCTTATAAAGCACGAGTTAAATTTGATTCAGGCAATAAGATCAAGTGTTTGAGGATAGATAATGGAGGAGAATATACTGGTAATGAATTTTATAGCTTTTACAAGCAGGAAGGCATCAAAAGGCAGTTCACTACGGCGTACACTCCATAGTAAAATGGAGTAGCAGAGTGGATGAACAAAACTCTGTTAGAAAGAACAAGAGTAATGTTGGGAGCTGCAGATCTAGATAAGGCCTTTTGGGCAGAAGCAACACTGCCTGTTATGTGATCAATAGGTCTCCATCTATAGCAATTGAATTGGAGACACCAATAAAGATGTGGACTGGGAAGCCAGTTGATTATTCAAACCTCAATATATTTGGAAGTCCGGTGTATGTGATGTACAATGCCCAAGAAACTACAAAGTTGGATCCAAAATCCAGGAAGTGCTTATTCTTGGGATATGCTGATGGTGTGAAGGGGTATCGCCTGTGGGATCCCACTACCCACAAGGTCATAATCAGCAGGGATGTTATCTTCTTGGAAAATAAATTGAAAGGAGATGATGATAGCACTTTGAAAGAAAGTTCAGAAACTACAGCTGTACAGGTGGAAAAGAAGTCTACAAAAAAAGATTCTTCTGAAGCAGCACCAGAGCACAAGGAAGAAGAGTCAATCGAGTCTGAAGAGGTAGAACTTGGAAAGGGAAAATGTGCAAAATCCATAGCATCCTGATATAATGATTATATTATGGGTAGTAATGTTGCATACTGTCTTCTAACTAAGGAAGGGGAGCCATCAACTCTACAAGAAGCAATGAACAATTCAGAAGCAGCTCGGTGGATGGCAGTAATGTAAGAGGAAATGGAAGCTTTGCATAAAAACAAGACTTGGGAGCTCGTAGCACTACCACAAGGAAGAAAGGCCATTGATAACAAATGGATCTTTAAGATCAAAAGAAATAGTGATGATCAAGTGGAGCGGTTTTGTGCAAGGTTGGTGGTGAAAGAATATGCTCAAAAAGAGGGGATTGACTTCAATGAAAAATTTTCCCCTATGGTTTGACTGATAACTGTTCGAGTAGTTCTGGCAATGTGTGCTACATTTGACTTACATCTGGAACAGCTAGATGTGAAAACAGCTTTTCTTCATGGAGATCTTGAAGAAGAAATTTATATGCTCCAGCCAGAAGTTTTTGAAGAGAAAGGAAAGCAGAATTTGGTTTGTAGGTTGAATAAATCTCTATACGGTTTAAAGTAGGCTCCTAAGTGTTGGTGTAAGAGATTTGATTCCTTCATCATGAGCCTTGGATACAATAGATTGAATGCATACCCTTGTGCATATTTCAAGAGGTTTGGTAGTGATTTCATTATCTTGTTGTTGTATGTAGATGACATGTTGAGAGCAAGCCACAACAAAGATCATATTAAAGAATTGAAGGCACAGTTGGCTAGGGAATTTGAAATGAAGGACTTGGGACCAACAAACAAGATTCTAGGGATGCAAATTCACTGAGACAGAAGCAATAGGAAGATTTGGCTTTCTCAGAAAAATTATTTGAAGAAGGTTTTATGACGCTTCAACATGCAAGACTGTAAGCCAATTTCTACCCCACTTCCTGTTAGTTTTAAATTATCCTCTAGTATGTGTCCTAGCAATGAAGAAGGAAGGATGGAAATGTCTCGAGTACCGTATGCATCAGCAATGGCCAGTTTAATGTTCGTGATGATTTGTACATGATCAAACATTGCACATGCAGTGGGAGTAGTAAGTCGATACATGGGGAATCCTGGTAGAGAGCATTGGAATGCGGTGAAGAGGATCTTGAGATACATTAAGGGGACCTCAGATGTTACTATGTGTTATGGAGGATCAGACTTTATTGTCAGAGGATATGTTGACTCAGATTATGCAGGTGATCTTGATAGAAGCAAATTTATAATAGGGTATGTGTTCACACTTACTAGTGGAGCTATAAGCTAGGTATCAAAACTACAGTCAGTTGTGGCAACTTCAACAATAAAAGCAGAATATGTAGCAGCTACACAAGCTAGTAAAGAAGCAGTATGGTTGAAAATGATAATGGAGGAACTCGAGCACGAACAAGAAAAGATGATTCTATTTTGTGATAATCAGAGTGCCTTGCATCTTGCAAGGAATCCAACTTTTCATTCTAAGTCCAGTATCACTTTGTTTAAGAGAAAGTGGAAGAGGGCATAGTGGATATGCAGAAAATTCATACTAAAGATAACCTGGCAGACTTTATGACAAAGGCAGGTAACACTGATAAATTTGTGTGGTGTCGATCCTCTAGTGGCCTGATAGGAGCATAAGCAACATGTAGAGACAAGGACGAAAGAATGGTATGAAGATCTGATTGATCCTCAATCAAATCTTCAAGTGGAAGATTGTGAGTTGCAATGCGGCGCCCATAAATATTAACATAGTAAAGTGGGGCGCCACAAAACTTGAAAAAAGGGAGGCACATGAATTGTTGATTTTATAATTTAAAAAAAAGGGCTGCTACGCGTTTTGTACGCGTATTCCCTGCCTATAAATAGGCATGGATGTTGAGGCATTAAGCATCCCAAAACAGATCCAAAATCCCACAAAAATACGAGAGAAAAGAGAAGAGAGGAGAGGAAAAATAATAGAGGGTATTTTGTAACTCCTATTATTTATTTCTTTAATAAAAATTTTTCGATCCTTTATCCCTGGTTTTTACCCTAATTCGTTTGGGGGTCTTCCACGTAAATCTGTGTATTTTATCTTTTATTTTTTTAAATTTTAGTTGTAGTCCTGCTTTATCCGGTCCGTATTTTTCACATAAGAAATAATGGATAGTTATGTTGTAAGGTTAATAGCTAGCTGCCACATTATATATAGGTGAACTGATTCCTCACTTTGACGGGCCCATGAAGGAAGTGTTAGAAAATTAAATTCTTTCCCCAAAAATGATTATGTATTAAGAAAGATTCTTGGATGGTCAGGATCCATCACATAGAATTA
Organism: Dalechampia spathulata; assembly: GCA_948192965.1. NCBI lineage: Eukaryota > Viridiplantae > Streptophyta > Magnoliopsida > Malpighiales > Euphorbiaceae > Dalechampia > Dalechampia spathulata. The sequence goes on from CANYBF010105353.1 coordinate 3,792, forward strand.
TGAACCTACTAATAACATAATAACATATGTTAATTTTTATTAAATGTCAAACATTCATTGATTTTATATTGATTATATACAATTATTATTAATTATTAATATGTAGATAACAATCAATGAATATTTGATTTTTAATGAAAATTGACATGTGTCATTATGTTATTAATGAGTCTATAATCCTAAGTGATGGACTTGGAACATTCAAGAATTTCTCTATATATTAAATTTAGAATAGATAATTTATGATGCAATCTATGAACCAAATATTAATTGATTTAGGTTCAATATAATTTGTTCATGTTAAAATCTTGTGGACCCATAAATGATATGAAATAAATCATGTCATGTTTGTGTTGATATGGTAACTTGCATGACCAATTTATGATACAAATAGTAATTTATGCTATTGACTCACAACTCGTTTAAATGTTTATGTCCCATTTGTATCATGTTACCCAATGCATATTTGTCCATTTGTACATTTTTATATCATGATAATTTATTTATTTATTTCTGAATTAATTGTGTGACTCATTCATTAATGATGTAAAAAGTGCTAGGTTCATGTTATGCATGCCAAAATTGTGTCATGTTTAAGTTTGAATTTTCTAAAATTTTACTATAGAGTAACCTTAGTTCATTAATCTAAATGATCAATAAAAAAATGAAAATATCTACTCAATTGATTTTACCTTCCGAAAAAGGAATATTTTTTATCTAATTTAAATACAAATAACACAAGGTCCAATTAGAGCTGTCATTAAAAAAATTCAAAGGATCTAATAAATAATTTTTTCATTTTTCTCATAAATCCTCATATATATTCTCATTGGAGCAAGTTGATTATTCAAGTTGTGTTCAAGTTAATGTTAAATCTGATCTAACTATCATGAATTATTACCCTTATATTTATTGAAAATATGGACCGGATAAAGCAGAGTTACAGTTAAAATTTGAGAAAAATAAAGATAGAATACATAAATTTTACATGAAAACTCCTAAACAAATTAAGGTAAAAACCATGGAAAAAGGATCAAAGAATTTTATTGAAAGAAATAAATAATAAGAGTTAAAAATACCTTATATTATTTTTTTATCCTCTCATTTCTTTTCTCTCATGTTTTTATGGGATTATAGGATTTTGTGGGATGAGGTTTTGCTTTAACTCATCTGCCTATTTATAGGCAGAGGGTATGCGGTATGCATATGACATAACTGTAAAAAAAATCAATTATTTATTTTTTTGTAATATGTGTGAGTTAAAAATTGTTATGCCTCCATGCCTCCAAAGCTATACAAAAGTTGTTGCTTCTCCCTTTTCAACTAAGGCGGCGATCCCACCTTACTTTACAGCTAACAATCTCCCCCACTTGAAGATTTGATTGAAGATCAATCAGATCTTCACACCATTCTTTCATCCTTATCTTTCTATGCTGCTTATACTTCTGCTAGGCCATTAAAAGATTGACACCAGATAAACTTGTCAGTATTGACTGTTTTTATCATAAAGTCTGCTAGGTTATCTTTAGTATGAATTTTCTGCATATCCACCATGCCCTCTTCCACTTTTTCTCAAATGAAGTGATACTAGATTCGTATGTGCTTTGACTTAGAATGAAAAGTTGGATTCCTTGCAAGATGAAAGGCATTCTGACTGTCACAAAACAAAGAAATCTTCTCTTGTTCATGCCCGAATTCCTCTATTATCATTTTCAACCATACTGCTTCTTTCTTGGCTTGTGTAGCTGCTATATATTCTGCTTCTGTTGTTGAGGTTTCCACAATTGACTACAGTTTTGATACCCAGCTTACAGCTCTGCCAATAAGAATGAACAACATATCCTCTAACAATAAAGTCTGATCCTCTATAACACAAAGCAACATCTGAGGTTCCTTTAATGTATCTTAAAATCCTCTTCACAGTATTCCAATGCTCTCTTCCAGGATTCACTATATACCAACTTACTACTCCCACTGCATATGTAATGTTTGGTGGTGAACAAATCATTGTAAACATTAAACTCTCCACTGCTGATACATACGGTACTCGAGACATTTTCATCCTTTTTTCTTCATTGCTAGGACACATATTGGAGGGTAATTTGAAACTAATAGGAAATGGGGTAGAAATTGGCTTATAGTCTTATATGTTGAAGTGTCGTAAAACCTTCTTTAAATAATTTTTCTAAGAAAGTCAAATCTTCCTATTGTATCTGTCTCGGTGAATTTGCATCCCTAAAATCTTGTTTGCTGGTCCCAAGTTCTTCATGTCAAATTCCTTAGCCAACTGCGCCTTTGATTCTTTAATATGATCTTTATTGGGTCCTGCTACCAATATGTCATCTACATACAATAACAAGATAATAAAATCACTTTTACCAAACCTCTTGAAATATGCACAAGGGTCTGCGTTAAGTCTGTCATATTCAAGGCTCATGATGAAAAAATCAAATCTCTTACATTAACACCTCGGCACTTGTTTTAAATCATATAGAGATTTATTCAACCTGCAAACCAAGTTCTACTTTCCTTTTTCTTCAAAACCTTTTGGCTGGAGCATAGAAATTTCTTCTTCAAGATCTCCATGCAGAAAAGCTATTTTCATATCTGGCTATTCCAGATGTAAGTCAAATGTAGCACACATTATCAGCATTACCTGAACAGTTGTTAGTCAAACCACAGGAGAAAATATTTCATTGAAGTTAATCCCCTCTTTTTGAAAATATCCTTTCACTACCAATCTTGCATAAAACCGTTCCATTTGATCATCACTATTTCTTTTGATCTTAAAGATCCATTTGTTGCCAATGGCCTTTCTTCCTTGTGGTAGTGTTACAAGCTCCCAAGTCTTGTTTTTATGCAAATCTTCCATTTCTTCTTGCATTGCTGCCATCCACTGAGATGCATTTAAACTGTTCATTGCTTCTTGGAGAGTTGATGGCTCCCCTTCCTCAGTTAGAAGATAATATGCAACATTACTACCCATAATATAATCATTATGTCAGGATGGTATAGATTTTGCATGTTTTCCCTTTCCAAGATCTGCCTCTTGAGACTCAGCTGACTTTGTTTCCTCGTGCTCTGGTACTGCTTCAGAAGAATCTCTGTTGAATTTAGAGAATGAAAAATTCTTCTACTTGTATATTTATCTTTGAATGTACATCTCTATTTATATACAAAAGCTCTACCTACTAATTAAGGAAACACAAATGAAGTAGGATACAAAATGGAATAGGAAATATAAATAGGATAGGAAAAGAATATTCTGCCCTATCTTTTAATTTAGTTAACAATCTCTTTCTCTAGACTTCTTTTCCACCTGTACAGTTGTAGTTTCTGAACTTTCTTTCTAAGTGCTATCATCATCTCCCTTCAATTTATCTTCCAAGAAGATAACATCCTTGCTGACTATGACCTTATGGGTAGTGGGATCCCATAGGCAATACCCCTTGACACCATCAACATATCCCAAGAATAAACACTTCATGGATTTTGGATCCAACTTTGTAGTTTCTTGAGCATTGTACATCATGTACACAGGACTTCCAAATATATGGAGGTTTGAATAATCAATTAGCTTCCCAATCTACATCTTCAGCGGTGTCTTTAACTCAATTGCTGTAGATGGAGACCGATTAATCACATAATAGGCAGTGTTGACTGCTTCTGCCTAAAACGCCTTATCTAAGCCTGCAGCTCCCAACATTGCTCTTGTTCTTTCTAACAAGGTTCTGTTCATCCACTCTACCACTCCATTTTGTTATGAAGTATACACCATAGTGAACTGCCTTTTGATGCCTTCCTGCTTGCAAAAGCTATTAAATTCAGTACCAGTGTATTCTTCTCCATTATCCATCCTCAAACACTTGATCTTATTACCTGAATCAAGTTCAACCCATGCTTTGTAAGATTTGAAAGTTGTGAACTTATCTCCCTTACTCTTGATAGTATACACCCAACATCTTCTGGAGTAATCGTCAATGAAGGACACAAAGTACTTCATTCCTCCTAGTGATAAAACTGATGCTTGTCATACATCAAAGTGAACCAATTCAAGAATATTCTTACTTCTAGAATTGGATGTGTTGAACTTTAATCGATGTTGGTTGCTTGTTATGCAATACTCACAAAAGGGTAGGGATACCTTTGTAAGACCTAGAAGTAGATTTTTCTCAGCAAGAATCTTCATGCCTTGTTTAGACATATGTCTAAGTTTCTGATACCACACCATTGTAGATCTTTCACTTGGATTTAATGCAACAGATACTTCTGCTTCTTGCACATTCTCTCCATTAAGCATATATAAATTTACAGCAACCTTTTCTCCTTTCATAATTACCAGCGCTCCTTGGCTAATCTTCATGATACCTTTTTGAACTTTGATAGTACAATCCAGATCATCTAGTTATCCTACAGATAACAAATTCTTTTTAAGACCTTCCACATGTTGCACTCCTTGAATAATATGGACTATTCTATCATACATCTTCAACTTGACGGTTTCAATGCCTACAATCTTTAAGACATTATCTTCATAACTATACACAGATCCTCCTAAGATAGGTTCATAATGATGAAACCATTCTCTTTGAGAGGTCATATGATAAGTTGCTCCTGAGTCAAGAAGTCATACATCAATAAACTTCTGTCTGCTCTTAGTTAATATTGCTGCTTCACAGCACAATACATTTCCATCATCTAAAGTGCTTGCCACGTTTCCTTGAGAATTAGAATTCTTCATACTCTAACAATCCTTCTTCAGATGACCTTTCTTACCATAATGGTAGCATTTGAAATTTTTCTTACTCCTTGATTTTGACCTACCATGATTATGACTCTCACTTAAGCTACGTTCTGTTGATCTATCTCTTATCACTGTCAAGGCTTCCACTTGTTGTGAACCTGCTTGCTTATCTTCCTTATTCTTTTATCAATTTTCTTCTTCAAGAATAGCTGCTGCTATATCATCAAAGACCAAAGAATCGAAAATAATATTATTTATTAAATTGATGGTGAGCTAATCATACGAATCTAGTAAACTTTAGAGTAGAAGTTCCGCACATTCTTGATACTTTATTTTATAGCTAAATAATGTAAGCTGAGAAAATAACATATTCAAGATATTAAGGTGCTCCGTCACTGAAGTAGATTTTGACATTCTCAATGTGTAAAGTTTCCTCTTAAAGAAAATTTTATTGTGCAATGATTTGGCCTCGTACAATTTAATGAGATGTTCTCATATCTCCTTTGTTGTTTTCTTTTCTTCTATGCTGGACAAGATCCCATCTACAAGTGCTAGATGTAGGTTTGCTATAGCATTCTCATCTATCTTGATCCATTTACTAACATCTGTGTAATCCTGCGATCTTTCATTAATCGTCGCTAGACAACCATCTTTTCTCAAAATAGTCTTTATCTTTAATTTTCACAGTGAGAAATTTCTTCCATTGAACTTCTTGATCTCAAATTTCACTGCCAATGCTTTTATTACAATGTCACTACTTGCGATATAATCTAACTTATTTTTTATTATAGATGATCCAACTTAATGGCAACCATAGAGCATACGATAAGTAGACATGTACACGTAAATAGTATCATGAAGAGCAACTTGCTACAGTGCTCCACTACAGTCCCTCTGTTATAGTGACTGCCACAGTACTCTGTTACAGTCCCTATGCTGCAGTGACCACTACAGTATTGTGCTACAATGACAGCCTAATAAACTGCTATATTACCATCACCTTTAAAACAAATTTTACTATTTGACATTGTTCACTAATTCTACTTTTTACGTCTATTTTTTGAACGGATCGCATGAAAAAATTCATCGTAATTTTTCCTTCCTTGTGGTGTTCTCCATTTCAAAAAATACCTTCAACAAGAACTAAAGCTCTAATACCACTTGTTGAAAATACGGACCAGATAAAGAAGGATCACAGCTAAAATTGAGAAAAATAAAGATAGAACGCATAAATTTTACGTAGAAAACCCCAAAACAAATTAGGGTAAAAATCATGGATAAATGATCGAAGAATTTTATTGAAAGAAAAAAAATAATAGTTACAAAATACCCTCTATTATTTTTCTCTCCTTTCTTTTCTTTTCTCTCGTATTTTTGTGGGATTATGGGATTTTATGGGATGAGTTTTTGCTTTACCTCCTCTACCTATTTATAGACAAAGGGTACACATGGTACACAACTATAAAAAAATTAATTATTTATTTTTAATATGTGTGAATCAAAAATTGATGTACAAAAACTGCATCGCCCTTTTCAGGCGGCAGTCCCACCTTACTTTATTATTAAAATAATAATTTAATATGCTGAAACTTTTATTCTTCCTCTCTTAATACTAGAAAACATGTTAATTGAATTTCAAAGTAATTTTATTTAAATAATAATTATAAATTGTAATTTGTCATATAATACCTTCAAAATTTACTAAAAAGTAAAAGGATTAGTCTAATACATATAAATAAATTATTCTATAATATATATATATATATATATATATATATGCAATTCATTTATTTCAAATTATATATTAAAGAGAGTATTTTCTTTCTCTCTTTTCCTTAATGGTCTTCATTGAGATTTTTATTTCGTTGGTTTTCCATGGCACAATCAGCCTGTTTTCCAAGCCTTACAATCTTAAACACGTCAAGAATTCCCAAAAAAGGAAGACCTGAATCGAAGTTTACTATAACATACAATTTCATCTCTATGTTTGAAAAATCTTCTGTATAATATAAATCAAAGTTAAAAGACTTTAATGAAAGAGAGAGGTATAAGTTAGAAGGACCATAAACATAAATTACCTCTGAATAAGGTAATAATTAACCTATGAATCCTTTTGACAATGCAATTGTTATATTTGAATTGATTTAGGAGATAGCATTTTTCTTTAGTTATTAATATATATTAGATCTTTTTATTGACTTTCACTTGATTTTTCGGATTGGGTCATTTTCTTCAAGTCCGGGTTTATTTGGGGGACCTTCGTGCGGTCTCTATTTTGCTTGCTTTCGTATTGGCGGTCTTCACCGGTAAGAAAATAATATTCCAAGAAAAGGAATTTTGTCAAGGATTTACTTGGTCTTATTTTGATAAGTCACCCTTGCGAATTGTTCCCACGCACGTCCTCAAGTAACTCATAATCCACACACTTATATCACGTTAACGGTAAGAAATTCCTTTCCTTCATGTTTAAAGTTTAAATGTTACCAACAACTAGTTGTGTTCGTATTCAATCCATTTGTGGCATGTGTATTGGCAGATCCACTGGTGGAGCTAGGGGGCCGGTTGGGCTCCAGCCCCCGCTATACCAAAAAATTTAAAAATTATATGTATAACTTTTAATACTTATAAAAAATTTTAATTAATTTAATTTTTTATTTATAAAATTTGATATATTATTTTTTGTCATTTTATTATTTATATAGTTTTTATATTAAAATTAATAAGTATTATTAATATTTTATAGTTAATGAAGATTGATTTTAATTTCAGTTCCTTCATCTTAATTTTTTACTCCGTTAAAGATTTTTATCATTAAAAGTATCCCTATTAAATATTACAAACTTGACATGACATAAGTAAATAAAAATGAAGTTAATTTTAGGAATTTTTAATGTTAAAATTTAATTTATTAAATATATTATATTATCTTATTTTTTATTTATAAAATATAATTTACTTTCATAAACTGTTTCTATTAAATTGTTATTTCATTATCTAGAGTGGACAAATAGATACATTTCGTTGTAATTTTTGGGGATAGCTAGCTACCATTAATAAATAGGAGTAAAGGGGATGACCAAGGGCTGATCCGAGGGAACCCGCAGGACTCCCGTAGGGTGCAAATGAGTCAGACAACATTAATCTTTACTTTAACTCAAGCTTTATTTATTTATTATCAAGTCAAGTTTAAGAGGAATTCTTTACAAATATATAGCACTTTGTTGAACATAAAAAAGCATATACAACAGTACTTCGATGGTGTTCCACATACATGTTATCTTACTACAATGCATGTGGAGCTCAACTAGTTCATTTGGTTGAAAGCTGCAAGGAAAAGATTTCAAGGAATATCCCACCCACTCTAAAAATTTTTTTTTTTAATTTTTCATGAATATATAACATCTTGATGAATAAAAAGAAATTAATTTTTAGCTAATCCATTCAAATCGAGAAGCAAACTTGGATTTTTTGTTCAAATATTTTCATCCTAACAAAAATTTAAAAATGACAATAAATTTAAATGTGTTATCTATTAAAATTAATTCTTATGATAAGGAATATCGAATAGGTATGCATTTAGCATTTCATGTAAAATATCTAATACTTACATTTACAATCTTTAATTATGAACAAATCTATCTGAAAAAAAGTATCAAGATGGATTAAAATTACAAAAACCAAGACATTTTCTGTTTTTAAAAATTCTAATTATAGATTTAAATCATTTATTAAAAAATTAATTATTTGTTTAATAACAGTTACCTTAAAAAGTATAAAAAATTAAAATAATATAAGATGAATGTAAAATATCTTGGTAATAAGTATGAATTATTGTTATTAGTATTGATAGTTCTCTTCCGTTTTAACCAGCGACATTCCTGCTTTTACTAAGTTGGATTTCAGTGGTCTTGGTCGTCATTTGAGGATCATTGATTCAAAGTATCGTTAATTCTATTTTTTTTAATTAATTTCAATTTGATTTTTGATGGAAGTCATACTCATGTTTGCGGTCTTCACGGGTTAAGACTATAATTTTTCCAAAAAGGAAACCTGTCATGAATTTTCTTGCTTATATTTTGACAACTATGATTTTTATGTGTTTAAAAATCTTAGGCATTGACATTGAGTGCATTTCGTCAAGGAAGTCCAACCAAATGAAGCCTCGATAAAGACAACCTGTGGTAGTAACCACACCACGGGTGACAAATATAGTTATTTAATTTGAATGCGTAGGGATGATTATTTTAACCTAATTCAATATATATAATTGTATTCCAGACTGATTAATTTTAAAAAATTGAATTTGAGAACAAGTATGTGAATTTATTACGATGAAACCATTACCAAATTGAGTTCAAACTTGTAATGGATTTTAGAATATCACATCTATAGAGAGTGATTGACATTTTTGGTGTAAAAATTTTCAAATATTTTTCAATTGGTGTGTCAATTAAAAGTTTTTCCAATTTGGTGTGTTTTGACAAAAATCAAAATAAGAAGTTTCTTTATTTATAAATTTCGCCCAAATTCAAGTTTCTGTACAAATTAGTCCAAAAGTTAAAAGCATTTTCATTTAAAATAATTTCAAAAATTTAGGAATTCAAAAATTCCCAGGGATAATATTTTCAATTACTATTCGAATTAAAACTTGTGAAAATAAGTTTTAATGGGTGGTCATACCAAAAGTTTAGACTCTAGTAATCCAACAGGATTAACATCATTTGGGAATGTTCAAAATGAGGTAAACCAATTGTTAGAAAATTTTCATTCAATGGGTTCAACATGAGATTCACCTAAAGAAAGAAATGTTTTAGCTAATGAAATAGGAAAATTAGTAAATGAAAGGCTAGATGCAATTGAACGAGAGAAATTCTTGAAAACTCTGAAAAGATCTTTGATTGAAAAAGAAATTTTAAAATTAAGAAAAGAAAAAATGGTTTCCTTCATTACAGATCCTATAGCTAAGGCAGCCAATATGGAAAGTAGCAATTTAGCATAGGACTTTAGAAAGTCATTAGGATTGGTAGAAGAAGTTTAATTGCATATGAATGATAGGACATTCAATGAACTTTTATCTACAAAAAAGTAATATACAAGCCTAACTATCCCCATAGGATTAAAGAAGAATTTATGCTTAAGGATAACCCTCTTAAGCCTGTAATAAGCCTAACAGCCTTTTTGAATCTTGATTATGAAAAACATGCTTCAAAAAGAATAGATGAATGGATCACAATGATGAAATTCACAATTAAGCCAGGATCGTACACCCCAGCATGTGCTTACGAATTATGTATAGCCACCATAGGAAATGCACAAAAATATTGGGAATCACTGATAGCTCATACTCCCATTAAAGAAGAAATTGAAAAGGAAATAATAACGGATGGAGTGTTAGTTATAGTCGTTGATGCTTTGAAAAGAGAATTTTATGGTTTCTCTTTGTCAACAGAATCATTAGAAAAAGAGCAATCTTTGATGGTTTTAATGAAATTGCAAATATGTAATATGTGTTTCTTGGATAATTTTGCTTGTGAATTTCAAAAGTACTATTACAATCTTGACTTGGCTTCTCAAAATTATATGTCAGAATTATTTTTTGCTAAATTGCCTGAACCATGGCTTGAAATAGCAAAAATAGCTTTTCAATTGCTCATAAAAGAAGACAAGGTTGTAGATGGCTTAGGTGGATGAATTCAAGCAGTTGTGTATGCCATGAGAAAGACATGTACTAAACTTCAAGTAAGACATATTTTTCTAGCTTGTGATGTGAAATTGCGCATAGAAACATATTATAGTGGTGCATAGCGGATAACTTAATTAGGAACATAAAATTGTCTCAAGGGAAGTTGGCAAAATGATTTGAATTAATATGTAGAATGCAATAATAGTAAGCCTTGTTCGGGTAGTGATGCTTAGAATGAGCATTATACTAGCGAAGGATGCAAGAGACATAATTAAATAAAACAAATTTAAGGAAACCATCTCTAAGGATTATCTCATGATGAAATCTACACAAGAATAAAATTAAAGGATAAATTAGAGACTCCAATATTTAAAAGATCAAGAAAATTAAAATAAAACTATATTGAAACGCATGCTAAGTCACTCACATAAGGATAAGACAACGTCTAAGTTGGTATTAACTTAGTTGTATGTTTAGAATTTAGATGCATAATAACTTACATGTTAAATTGATGGAAAAATGATATACCTATCTAAGAGAAATTATTTTATAATTAAGTTGGTGATTTACAATTTAATTTTCATTTTATTAATTTCATGATGATTATTTACTTACTCTTTTGAAATTATTAATGACTTAGATATATAAATATATGTGTGTGTGTGTATATATATACATATCATAAATCAATAGTTAATGATATGAATTATGTTTGTGTTTAATTAATGTTAATCCTATAAACAAGATTGACTGGTAACAGAAAAGTCTATCTAATGACAAATAATTTATGATAAAGTTATTGGTTAATAGTTTTGTGATCGTTCATTAATTATTCAATTATTTTATTTAGAAAACAGATGTTAATAAGTAGTTAATTTTAATTATGGCAAGGTATAAATATCATATGAGCATGTTGGTTAATATTATCATATGAATTAAAGGCTTGACAATTTAAGCATCGTATTGTAAAATATTATGAATATTTGACTATTATTTACTAACTTTGGTATGCAATATATTGAAATATTGATATATTTTCGAATGTTATTGATTTATAGTTATGCCATCATTACATTAACATATACATGAAAAAGTCACGCATTATATATCATTAGCACGATATTTTGGAAGAATAAGGGAGATAAAATTATATATATAAATATACATATAAATATATATAAAGGGCGAAATAAGGGAGGTGTTAGTGTACTTATATATTGAAATGATATAGAAACAAAGAATACAGAGGTACTAGGAAAATAAATTATTGAAAATATACTCAGTATAGATTGTGCGCAATCAGATACATAGATTGATGTGATTATAAAGAAATGATGAATTCATAAAAAAAAAGGGGGTGAATTCATAGAGAAATGATGAATTCACAAAAAAGGGGGGTGAATTCATCGAAAAATGATGAAATGATAGAGAATGATAAAATGATAGAGAATAAAGAAATGCAATTCATATTTGCATTCATTATAATACAACATATCATTGCTACAAGAAAAATGGAATACAATACATATTTGCATTCATTGACATATCGTATGTTATTGCCATCACGTTGATATACAAAATGAAAATATGATTGATTTGTGTTATGAAATATGTTTGAAGAGTTATTGATAAAGAATTATAGTAAATGATGATATTGTATTATATAGCAAAATGATGATAAATATATGTATACATTGTGATACTCTGCTTGTAATCACATATCAATATCTGATATTAATTTCATATAAGTACCTAAGGAGCATGTTGGTTTATTATACTTATATGAATTAACACCATTTAGTAAAGTTGAGATTATTTATTCACATCTATGAATTAACATAACTAAAATGTGGTGTGATATTGATTTAATCATATGCCTTGCTACAAATATTGATATCATTATGTTGGTCATATAACTATTTAATATTTTCTTATACTAGTATACTAGTGTAATATATGAGTTCATGATATAGGTACTAGGTGCACATATGTAATGTTAGATTTTATGTGAAATATGTAATAGTTATTAAATGCTCTTCGTATATGGGTGATATTGCAAAATACGTAATAGTTATTAAATGCTCTTCGTATACGGGTGATATTGCAATATACAAATGAAGTACTTTAATTCAATAAATTTAGTAATACATTTATATGTTACCTATGCTGATTACTTACATTAATTATGCATTTTAGAGAACCATTGAGTGTAAATTAGCATCATGAGAGTGAGAAGAAACTAGTCAGTCGTCATTAGCAAATCATATTTTGCAGTTCAAAGGCTTAGGACTTAATGTACTCTAGTGGATTCTATATTATATATGTAACTATTAAATATACGTAAATAGTTTAAAGGGAGTAATGTAAATTCATTAGTTATTTAATTATGTATGTGTAAATAATGTGTAAACCTTGCAAGTAGTACTTAAGCTATATTTTGGTAAAATAAAAAATTTTACATATCCTTTGTAGGATGATTGGTAAATTCCAGATAATACGAGTTTTATTAATCATTCTATGGGAACATGTTTCACCACGTAAGTGATACAAATTTAACTTGTACTTATGAATTTGAATTTGTTCACATACTCAAGTACGACTTAATAGACCTTATGATGAGAAGGATCACATTTTCTCTTTGAAGAAAATTAACTTCCAAAAATCCTTCATCACCAAAAGAAAAGACAAATAAAAAAGAAAAGAAAACAGATTTGAACATTTTATCTTTTAAGGTTACAGAAAAATCAATGAAATAAAAATAGATAGCATTTAATTTTGTAATTTTAAGCATAAAATATACTGTAAATATACCATACATGTACCAAAATTTCTATTTGAGGTTAACCGACATAGGTTTTGATTTTGTACATGGAAGAGTATACGTATCCCATAACTTACAAAGTAAAGCTCAAATGTAGGAGAAGCAAAAGTCGATAATTTATTTTGACTAAATTAAAATTCCAAATTTAGAAAACTCTAAATCAATCCATGATAGTTTTCTTTCAGATAACATTAGTAAGGATTTACAAAATGATCTATAAATTCATAATCATGTAAAGGTATTTCATATATATCTTAGATATAGTTAAGCAGTAGGTTCCTGGGTCCATAAGTTGTCACCATGGCCAATACACGAAGGTTCGAGTTTAAAATTATTAATGTAGTTTTAAGCTTAGCTTTCGTGTCTTGTTTGGTCAATGGTGCAACTCCCAGTGCTCGACGACCTATTGGACCCAGTGGTGGCACTCCCAGTAATGCTCATTGACCTAATGGACCCAGCGATGGGGCTCCTAGCAATGCTCCTCAACCTACTGGACCCAACGATGACGTTGCAGGGACAACCTTCGACATTACAACTTTTGGAGCCAAGGCAAACGATAAGACCAATAATGCAGCTGTGAGTTCTTATCAGTAAACATCTAAAATTCATTCTTTTAAAAAACCAGACTGTCACACCCTCAATTTTGACCGCATATAGTATTAATGACTTGAGTGGAGAAAATTATTCCTTTAAGGATGAAAAATAGATTATTACTGAAATACGAGAAAATCCACCTTTTTAAGGTGATAATTTATAAATATATGCTGAGTAAAAAACCAAAAAAATATATATTTATTAAGTTTAAGGTAAGATGATAAGATGATCGTAGATTAAGTCGTATGTAAGAAATAAGTTTGATTGAATAAATGAGGTTGAATGATTAAAATAAAAAAAAAGGAATTAAGATAAATTATGATTGTATTTAGAGCATGTATAATTTAATGATCGTGTATGATTAGAGATCGTATTAATAGATTATATGTATGAAATTGATATGAGTCAATATATACGTATGGAGATGTATTGATGATTTCGATATTAAAGATATTAAATAGTTTAAATATGCAGGTCTAATAGGGTTTATGTATTATAGTATATATAAAGGAGAAAAGAAAATATAAAGGACCTTAGAATTCAATTATAAGGTCAGATAAGGCTAATTTTATTTTTAATTATATTAAGAATAGATCATTTTGAGTTAATAATGTATGAAATGATATTTTTATTAGATAATGATGAAGTCATAAATTGAGATGATTGAATAGATGAGTGAATAGGTGAGTATGAAATTGAGATAAAAGAATTATTACGATATTAACTAGGCATATGATGGATATGGTTTAATTTAAATTAAGAAATAAAAGGGGTGATGTGAAAATTAAATTATTAACTAAATTTTAAGTAAGTAAGATGTAAGTTACATATTATAGAAT
>CANYBF010105359.1:0-37260 GCA_948192965.1 Dalechampia spathulata
TATTAAAACTTAAATTATATTATATATATATATATATATATATATATATATATATATATATATATATATGTATGTATGTATGTATGTATATTAGCATTGCTAATGAATATACTAATTTTATTTAGCTCAAGACAGGATTATATGCAATGCAACTTGGACTTGGAATTAAAATGTTGTCTTCCAATTGCACATATCAAGATCATATTCTGGTTTTCAATATTCTTGGTTTTAATTTAATTTAATTTAATTTAATTTAATTAATACTGAATTAATTTTAATTGAGAGAGAATTCTATTTATCTGATGATATTGTAATTTAATGACATAAATGTTTTTTTAAAAAATCCAAGTAAGCTTGGTTTTGAATTTCTATTATAGTATAATGTCGATCGTTATTTAAAAAAAATTAATTTAATTAAATTATATATTTTTTCTTTTTAAAAAATTAAAATTCTCTGTAAATCAAGTGACATTGATTGAAATGACACCCATAAGCAAAGAGATTCCCATGCCATTTTTATAAAAAGAATAATATAATATAAGATTGGAATAAGATGAATATATTATATTATATTAAAAAATTAAATACATTTATATACTTTTCATATTTATAAAAAATAAGAGTCACCATTAACATTTTATTTGTTTATTTTTTAGAAAGAGAATTTCAATAAATATTTATTTGGGTATGGAAAGAGTATAATTCCTTGATGATTTAAACCCTTTTCTCACTTTATTTTTAATTATTTACACTATAATCAACCAAGAAATTGGCTTTGTATTTAAAATTAATAAATAAATCATCAAATAAATATAAAATGAAATTGGCATGAACTGGGTAAAATATTAAATAAAAAAGAAGTAAAATGACAAAATGATAGTGGAAAGAATTCAAAGGAAAAGGTAAATATGGGGGATGAATTGAGGGAGGGAGGGAGGGGGTTGGAATTGAGTTCTCATGGTGTCATCAATCTTCATCATCATGACCATAAGAAAACAAAAAAAAGGATTATTGGTGGGGGCTTAATAATTATGTAGAGGCAACCATCAAACCAAACAAAATGGATGATGCCTCTGTGAGAAAATTATAAAGTTCACAAGCTTTTCCCATGGTCTTTTCCTCATCATTTACAGTAATCATTTCATATTATGAATATGATTTTTAAAAATGTATTCAAAATTGTCCTCAGCGATTGAATCGCTCTGTGTTCTTCGATCATAAAGAAGATTTTGATATTATATTAAACAAAATTTCAATTTAAAAATTTAAATTATTGAGAAAAAACTTAAAAATATAATATATATATAGAAAAATATAATAATATCTCCCTTTATTGAGATATTAAAACTTATAAAAACAGATAATAAGTTGATTATCAGAATTTATTTTGAATCATGGCAATTCATAGAGAGATTATTAAAACCAATCCACCAAATTTTCTTCCATTTTTATATAAAACAATCTAAGAATTCAACATGATATAAATTCGATTGAGAACAATTATAATTTATAAGGTATTAACATTGAATGCGACTGTTTTTGTTTGTTTGTCAGTGAAAGATTTGGAAGGCAAGAAGGTTATTAATGAGCATCTATCAATGATGAGAAAATTCATAAACAAATGATTGAGGATAAAAAAGAAAAAGAAAGAAAGATATTATGTTTTACAGTGAAAGGATTATTCTTGAGAGCTGTTGTTGATTTAATTGTGGTTTTTGTTTGATGATTATTCTTTATATATTATATGATTATATCATTGTGATAACGATATTTTATTTATCATCGAATTCATTTTCAGAAATAAAATTTCATCTCGGGTTAAGTTTTGGGTTGAGATCGAGATAAAATTTAATATGCCATAATTTTACTTTTTAAATAAAACAATTTATTATAAGTTAGAAGTAAGCCAGTTTATATTTTTGAATTATTCTTGTAATTATGATTATTAATAATAATATTATTATGGCTGCTGGTTTTGTTGTCAGTAGCACAAAGCATAGATTCTCTGTCATGTCAAAAATCTCAGAGCTTAACCTCATTGCTAGCTGGTTGGCTCAGAAATGGATGATTGTGCTCTTCTTTTCTGCTTGGATTCTCTATGTTATTGAAAAGATTTTCTGCCTTTTTGTCCTTAGTCCTTTTTCTTGATGCCTTCCTCCATTTTCAAATTTTCTGCTTATATATATATATATATATATATATTTGATGGTGTACACACTTTATATATTTACTAGCGAAAGGATTTGCATATTCAGCTGTTTTATCCCTTTCCAACTCTATAAATAGGTATTATCTTACTGGGTTTTCTTCATTGCTTCTTCTTCATTTGTTGAAACTCATTTCCTGTAAGGTCGGCAAGCTGTTGATTTTACTTCCATCACCAAAAATATGAGCTACCAACAACATCCTTCCATCAGTTCTGGTTTGTTTCTTTATTCATCATGTTAATCCGTCCTTATCATTTCTTAACTGCTATGTTTCATTGTACAAAACCAAGTTCTGGTGTTTATGGTTGATGTTTGATGTTTCTGTTGTTCAAGCTTCATGCTATTTGATGGGTGGCTTTATTGCTACAAGTTTCAGGTAGCAGCACTGCCAGACGAAGTTTTGAGTTTGGAAGGACTTACGTTGTGAAGCCTAAAGGGAAACATCAAGCCACTATTGTCTGGTTGCATGGAATTGGTGATAATGGCTTAAGGTATTTCTGTCTCTTTTTTGACATCCTAGTTTCAGATTCCCAACATTCTTCCTGTAAGATTCAAGGCAAAGTTTTATCTAGTCAAGTCTATTTCTTAGTTACATGTAGTCTCTGCAAAATTTCTGGGTATTATATATCAGTTCAGTCCTTTTTTTAGGTTAGTTCTGCCAGTTCATTCGAATTTTTAAACTGAACTGAAATTGTCGGCTTCTGTTCAGTTTTTTGGTCCTTAAGTTACTGGTCATTAACATAATGAAACAGACATGATAATTATTCTATCCTCTGGTTGGTGTTTGCAGCTGGTCTCAGCTCCTGGAAGGCCTTCCTCTTCCAAACGTAAGCATTCATTTCTCTGTCATTTTGCGTTGGCATTTCATCTGCTATTATCTTTATTCTCATGTCAACATCTCTGAAAGCAGATTAAATGGATTTGTCCAACTGCCCCTACTCGTCCAGTGACACTTCTGGGCGGATTTCCTTGCACTGCATGTAAGACTGGTTATTTTTTTCATGTTCAGAACATGTGGCAATTAATTTCCAATTTCTATTTCACTTATCTTCATTCCAGTAACATGTGAAAGTGATTGTATGATGGTTCAATGCAGGGTTTGATGTGAAAGTGATTTCAGAAAATAGTATTGATGATTTGGAGGGTTTAGATTCTTCAGCAGCACATATTGCAAATCTACTGTCGACAGAACCAACTGATGGTACTCTTCAGGCTTATATTTTATCAAACATCTGCCTTCCAGTCTTTTCCAATTTGCAATCTGTAACTACGGTTTAATTATAATCCAAAATCAGGCAAAGATAAAGAACTCTATATAAACAGGCTATGCACTTATGGCCATATCAGCCTTTAAGTTTAACTTGTAAATCTATAATACTTCGCAACTTAAACTTGGAAACTTCATGCACCTTATCTTTTCTTTTTCAGTTAAAGTCGGAATTGGAGGCTTCAGTATGGGAGCAGCAACAGCACTTTACTCGGCAACTTGTGCTGCCATGGGACGGTATGGAAATGGCAATCCTTACCCTATTAACCTGAAGGCAGTTGTTGGACTAAGTGGCTGGCTTCCAGGTTTAAGGTATGCCCATTCTGAGCTATCCTTTCTCCAATAGAATCTCCTTTCCTGCAGCCATCATATGTACGTTATCCTCTAAAGTTAAATATCTGTACCTAGATGGACCAGTTTATTTAAAGTTGATGCCAAAAACATGCATAAAGCCATTTCTGTTAACAATGCAGGAATTTAAGGAGCAAAATAGAAGGGTCATATGAGGCTGCTAGGCGAGCTGCCTCCTTGCCCATTTTACTTTGTCATGGAACAAGTATGCATCTTTCCCTCCTGTCTACCTGAACTATTTTCTTCAGACTCATAAAATAAGATTAGACCTGGCCAACTACAATCAGCAGAAAAGAACTAACAAAATCTCTGGACATGAAAAATTTCCTTCTGCAGATGATGATGTTGTCTCCTATAGCTACGGCGAACTGTCTGCTCAGTCCTTTAATGCAGCAGGCTTTCGACAACTCACATTCAGAGCATATGATGGGTATATACATACACATTCAGCTTATTTTCTAAGCACCATTAAATTAATGACTGTTCCAGTGAACTCTAATGCAACTTTTCTCTTCTTAATATGATTCTGCAGGATTGGACATTTTACAGTTCCTAAAGAAATGGATGAGGTTCGAAACTGGCTCTCTGCAAAACTGAGCCTCGAAGGATCACGCTAATAATGAGCGCAAAACATGGATTCGAAGTTCAAGCTGGAGAGCATGAACATGGAAGAATAATGCAAGCAGGGGGGGAAGAAACGAGTTTGTACAAGTAGGCAGTAAATAGATGGGTATACTGATATGGTATAGATAACAATTAACCATCCAGATTCCCTTTTGCTGTATCCTTTTCCTGTCATGAAAAATAAAGCCTTCAGATAAGTTCTTTCGTTTGGCTTGTAGAATTTAGCAGCAATGTCTTGTAGATTTTTGTACTAGTTGATCTTTAATGTTCAGTCTACTAGTTTGATTCATAATCATCCTCTCTTTCTGTCATTGGATATTTGGTTGTCTTTGAAATTTCCTTCAAACCAAACCAGGCTGGTTTCAGGAACAGCATATCAGTAATTCTAGAGACAGCAACCAACAGATACCACAGAACTATAAACTCATTCTCGCATCGGATTATTACACGTGGGAATCATCTCGCTAAAGTGTAAGAATGTTCAAAATAATTGAATGGGAAGGGGAAAAAAAATTTGGCACCATTGTGGTGCTTTCTGTTCACTCAGAATCAACTTCTTCGACTCCATCTTTCAACTTGCTATATGGTGTTAAAGGAGGGAAAGATGGCATGTCAGGCAAAACGAATTTACGGCCACTTCTCAACCCCTTTGAATTGCTTGATCTCAATTCCTGAGAATGATCCTGCGGAGGAGACGCTCGTTTCTGATTTGGAGAACCAGATTGCACCGGCTGTTTCGGAGTAGAAGCATCAAGTGCCTGAGGTGTATCATCCGCCTTCATCGTGTCATGTAGAAAACTATCTGGCGTAAGACTGATGGGTGCTGATGTCTGCAGATAGCTTCCGTGGTGTGTTTGAGCTTCTGAAACACTTGACTTATCCATTATATTGAAAGTGCCTGAAGTAGCCGCTAATCCTGAGTGACGACGTGACACTGGTGTTATGCCAGCAAATTCTTTCCAAGTCGAAGTGAAATTATGAGATCTCCCAGCCTTGATGGAATCATCTTGAGATTGGAGACTATCCAGCTTTTCATGAGATGGATTCTCCCATTTTTCAGCTCTTCCGTACATCGATGCTGCAATTGTCCATACAGTAAACGTGTTAACAAAAAAAAAAGTCTTCCACTTAACGAGTCAATGTTGAGTTCATTAAGACTTTTTTAAGCTTCTTTAAGCTTGTATTACATGAAAACAGATGAAAGCAGTGTCCTATTGTTTTAAGCAAAAACCATTTCAAGACACGTAGCACTACTCAGTCCAAGTCGAGAAATCTCACCTGCCTTTTTGCCATAGGAATTGTTACAACCTTCACATCGGCATCCAGTGGAGCATCCAACTTCAGCCTTAAAATAAAGCAGAATGTTTATACAATCAGTACGTATCAAGGATTCCTTTTACTACCAAACTAAGATAAAACTTATTGTTTTGCTTTATCTTATAAGAGTTTTAAATGGCACCAAATGCTAACACAAACCTGATAACATTCACAATATTTTTTAAGACACTTGGACTTCTTGCAATTGCATCCTCTTTTGTGCCGGGCCGAAGAAGGTGTTGTAAGGTTTCCCTCTAGCTGAAACCAGTCTGATCAATACTTTTAAATGCCAGAGCTGAAAAATGAGATAAGTAACTTAAGAAAGAGAAGATTACCACCATATTTGCTGGAGAATTTGTGGCTTGCTTAACAACCTTTGGAGCAAAGGCAAGCGGATTTCGAGCTTCGATTTCCTGTCTTGTTCCAGAAACTGTGTCCTCATATTCAGGTTTGTTAAAGCAGTGTTCACATGCACAACTATCCAGACAATAAAGTCCAGCTGCAAAGCAGTCGCAGTAACTGCATAATGGCAGAAATCACAGCAGACAAAAAACTAAAATAAGAGGTAGATGGAATCAGCCATTTTGCAAAGTCGATTAATAGAAGTTGCACGGTCATATCGATTGCTTCTTTTTCATTCCTTTCTTTTACTATTAACGTGCTCTAAAAAAAATGTGCTTATGGATGATGAAAGCATTTTCTACTTACAGTTTCAAGCATTTTGACCTCTTACAGTTGCAACGCTTGCAGCTCTCACCATCAGCAATTGATTTTGGCTTTTTCCTGAGTAAGTAACAAACCATTACCAGCAACTGAAAAGTTAGTAGAACATATGGCTATGAAGAAGTTTAAATGTTGACGTGCCTATTGCGCTTGGGGCTTTCTTGGTTCGATTCTCCAATCAGGTCATCATTTGCTGAAGCGAGTTTCCTTCCCTCGTATGAAACTATCTCCTGCTCACAAGGTGTCACATGTTGAACATAACGCGGAGGCAGCATTGTTTTAATAACAAAAGCGGAAGAACCTACTGTTCCGGTAGCTTGACTCTCTTGCTGATCATCTTCCGCTTGAGCATAAGTTTCTCCGGCAACAGAAGGGATAGAAATTCTGTCCAAGTCCATTCCTGAACCAGAATTTCTATCAGGCGGCTTCTCTTCTTGATCATGCAGATTACGCGCCAACTCCATGCTTGCACTCGACTCTGACCCCATGGATAAAGATCCGCTGATGCGATTTAAAGGCAATCCTAGACCACCAGAAGGAATGCAAGCTGGTAAATGATGCCCAAAACTTTGGACTAATCTAACAGATCGAGAAGGGTGAGATGAGGACAGGAAAGTTGCATTCTGAAGATGACCGCTTGCCTGACAACCGCTATATATTCCATCAGGTACAACTTGAAGTGGAACCACGCTTCCAAACTTTGCAAGGGAGTCACATAAGCTTGAATCGGCATTATCACCAGTATCGCTGCGAACCATTTTGGCTTCAAATTGTAGATGTCTACGTATTCCACGTTGATGCTGATCAGATTCCTTAACGGTTTAACATCTAGAATTATTACATTGCTACTCTTCGTTTCAACTTGAAAAAGATAACAGTTAATACAATAGAGGATACTTAAGTTCTCTAAAACGTAATGCATCCCGAAGAAGCCGCAATTGCTACCTTAAAAGACCCTCTATAACCTGATCTTGAACCATATGCAGAATCTTTACTAAATTTCTCGACAATATGCAAGCGTTGACAGGGTGTGCATCTGTCGGTTTGGTTACCACAATGAACCGAATTTGAAAAACCAAATTGATGGAAAGGTTCATTATGAACAACCGAAACGATCGTTTTTTAAAAACCGAATTTAACCGAACCAAGGTTTGGTTTGGTTAAACCAAATTGCAAGATGAAAATAACACTTGGATAATTTAACAAAACAAGCATCCCAATCCCAGAAATCATAAAAAAGATTCTCCAACCACAAAAGCACATTTCTGCTTCGATCAAAGAAAGAAATCACTAGCATTTCTGCTTCGATCGGAAAGTAAATAACATGAATTACAGGAGAAGGATCTTCCAATCAGCAGCACCAGAAGAATCAAGATTCAAAACAATGAGAAAAGATGAAACGAACATCAACCCCATATGAAATGCTTGATAAGAATAAATAATAGAAAGATACAAAAGAAATGAAAATTAACACAGAGAGAGAAAGAGAGAGAGACTAGGGAGAATAAATGGAACGAAATCGGACGAAGAGATCCCTGAATCGGTTGTGGCTTAGACTAGTGTTCTAGAAAACTGGTGGTCGTTCTTGGGAAGAACTCTCGTGTTATCTTTGAAATTAAGAAAAGAGAGAATCTGACAGTTTCCATGCAACCCAAAACGCTACCTTTCAAGTAACATACAGGGTTATATTTATAATACTTAATTGGGTCGGTTCCGTTCTTGATCAGTTATTTTTTTCAAGAATCAAACCGACAAGATGCGTTAAACCGAAAACCGAACCAAATTAGCTAAAAGGATTGGTTTGGTTTCGTAAAATGGTTTGAGCAGTGTAATGCACACCCCTAAGCATTGAGAAAATGACCAACAATCATCACCCACATTATCATCAGAAGTCTGAACCTAAAATTCTTAGAATTGGAATACAAACAGTAGAAGACATCAATCGAGCAATACCCAGTACGTATAGATAGCTTACCAAATTATTCACCTGAGGCACAAGATGCTGATGATGATCATCTGCTTTGGTTGATGTGGTTTTTGGCATTTCATTGTTGTGCAATGGAGGACCAGATGCATTTCTAGTTGCCTCCATATCCACAGGGTCGGCAAAATACTCGTCAATGCACACCGAAGGACTACAAGACTTATCTTCCTTTTGATAGCAATTAGCTGATTCTGAATTCTGATTATGAACATAGGCCTTAAACTCACCTTGTCCAAAATTACCTGACTCGCCCGAATCATTCTCTCTGTCAAAAGATCAAACCCTGTTTTAGGATTGTTGTCAGATGTTAAAAGCAGTTTCTCCAAAATTCCGATTTAATCAATTATTTTTTCCACAAACATTGCATAAATTCTCAAGCTTCTCTTCCAAAATCTGTCTAAACAACTAAAAAGGAATGGAAAAGTGAGACAGACAACCTTTTAATGAAACTGAAACTGGATGGTCGCTTCAGATCCATACGAGGTGATGTGAACACAGGCTGTGAGACATGAAAACAGTTTGTCTGGGAAATTACTTGAACGTTTTTAACAGGCTTTATTGGGGACAGGCTTCGGAGAAAACTAGAAAAAGGCGAATCCTACAAACAAACACGATCATTAACCAAAAGTTTCAGGATGTAAGAAATCTCTAAACAATCAACCACAAACCAAAACATAAATGCTTACTTGTACTGCCGGCGACGAAGATGATGAAGTTGCAGAGATCTTGAGGCGATTGTCACTATCATCACTATCATGATCATGATTGTCAGCTTCAGGGGAATCCATGATTACTGTTATTACTATGAAAATCGTGAGATGAGGTTTAATCGTGTTAATAACTACGACAACAACATCATATGAACGAGTAGTTCAAAGAAAACGATGTTTTTTTTACGACAAAAATGAGGGTAACTATCAATCTCTGTTAGTTTTTTAAACCTCGTACTGAGCGGGAAACCTGGCCGTTCTGTTTCACCTCTTGTCTTTTGGGCCTCCTTCAGGCCCGTTGGGCTCACGCTAACCCCCTTCTTCTTCTTTTTCTTCTACCTCTCATAAACCCTAGTAATCTTCGTACCAAGCCATCAATAGACCCTAAATAATTATTCATTCTTGTTCCTTCACTTTCTCGCCGTTCAAACGGATTAACAACACGGCAAAGGATGAATTACAGATTTCAGAATTTGCTTGGAGCTCCATACAGAGGAGGCAACGCACTAATAACTCAGAACACCCAACTAATCTCACCAGTGGGTAACCGTGTATCTGTTACTGACCTGATTAAATCCCAGACTGTAACCCTACCTCTCCAGTCCTCCACCAATATTCGACGAATTGCCGCTTCTCCTGACGGTGTATTTCTCGTTACAATCGATGAGAATAACCGCTGCCAATTCATCAACATTTCTCGTCGCGTAGTACTGCACCGTATTACTTTCAAGAGACCTGTGCATGATGTTAAGTTTAGTCCTGATGGTAAGTTAATTGCAGTTGCCGCTGGTAAATTAGTTCAAATTTGGCGGTCGCCTGGTTTCAAGGTTGAATTTTTTGGGTTTGAATTGGTTAGGACTCTTGCTGATTGCGAAGACACTGTTACAGTTATTAACTGGAGTTTGGATTGCAGGTATTTACTTGTCGGGTCTAAAGATTTGACTGCTAGATTGTTTTGTGTTGAGAGATTGAAGGTTAAATCTTTTAGCAATAAGCCTTTTCTGTTTTTAGGCCATAGAGATGCTGTTGTTGGTTGTTTTTTCGGCTATGATAAGAAAATTAGCGATAGCGTTAATAGGGCATATACTATTGCCCGTGATGGATATATCTTCAGTTGGAATTTTGAGGGTAATGACGATAAAGTTGATAATGATGTTGACGGGGAAGACTCCGAGCCGTTGTCTCCAGGGACACCGGAGAAGGATGGGGAGAGGGATGTGGATGGTGCAAATGATAGAATCGTGAAGAAAAGGAAGGATTTTGATGGGAAAGATGAGAGAATAAGTGATCCTGAGCACGTAGGCTATTTGCATAAAGGGAAATGGAAAATGGTAAGAAAAGATGGGTTTATGCAATCACCGGCTAAAGTAAGTGCTTGTGATTACCATAGGTTGCTTGACATGGTGGTGGTTGGGTTTTCTAATGGTGTTTTTGGGTTATATCAAATGCCAGATTTTGTTTGTATTCATTTGTTGTCCATTTCGAGGGAAAAGATCACTGCTGCAGTTTTTAATGAAACTGGAAATTGGTTAACATTTGGTTGTGCAAAATTAGGCCAACTCCTAGTATGGGAATGGCGGTCAGAGAGTTATATACTGAAGCAGCAGGGGCATTACTTTGATGTGAATTGTTTGGCTTATTCACCAGATTCACAGTTGTTGGCTACTGGGGCTGATGATAACAAAGTGAAGGTAAACTGGTATTTACTCCTAGTATAT
This sequence comes from Dalechampia spathulata, assembly GCA_948192965.1. NCBI lineage: Eukaryota > Viridiplantae > Streptophyta > Magnoliopsida > Malpighiales > Euphorbiaceae > Dalechampia > Dalechampia spathulata. Next base: position 10,902 of record CANYBF010105359.1, read on the forward strand.
TTGTTGTATGCTGTATGTTGATTCTGTGGTTGACGGTCTTCTGATTTGCAGGTTTGGACTGCTTCTTCAGGCTTTTGCTTTGTTACATTTTCGGAGCACACTAATGCAGTTACAGCTCTCCATTTTATGGCTAATAACCATTCTCTCTTAAGCGCTTCTTTGGATGGGACAGTTCGTGCATGGGATCTGTTCCGATATCGGAATTTTAGGACATTTACTACCCCTTCTTCACGGCAGTTCGTTTCCTTGGCAGCAGACCCAAGTGGTGAAGTAATTTGTGCTGGAACCTTGGACTCTTTTGAGGTAATTATGTTATTCTCTAATGGACTTTGATATGGACCCGCTCTCATTTGTTACTTACCTGACTGTTTACTTCATGTTCACATGTATTAGATATTTGTTTGGTCAATGAAGACGGGCCGTTTGTTGGATGTCCTTAGTGGTCATGAAGGTCCCGTGCATGGCTTGGCATTTTCTCCTACTAATGTGAGCTGCTCTATTTCAGCGTGCTATTCTGAGATGATAATTGCCATCTGAAGTAATTTTTTGTATGAATTTGTTTTTTTTACCGCAATTTTTTTTTTTTATTTATAGGCAGTTTTAGCTTCATCGTCATGGGACAAAACAGTTCGTTTATGGGATGTTTTTGAAGCAAAAGGTGCAGTTGAACCTTTTACTCACACACATGATGTTCTTACGGTAGTTTATCGCCCAGATGGAAAGCAATTGGCTTGCAGCACATTAGACGGGCAAATTCATTTCTGGGACCCTATAGATGGCTTGTTAATGTACACCATTGAGGGACGCAGGGATATTGCTGGCGGCCGCCTCATGACGGATCGTAGATCAGCAGCTAACTCCACTGCTGGAAAGTGCTTCACAACCTTGTGCTATTCTGCTGATGGGAGTTACTTATTAGCTGGTGGAAGCAGCAAATATATCTGCATGTATGATGTTGCTGATCAGGTTTGTTCGTCTTACTCATGCTAATTCTTTGATCTGTGGAAGTTGAAATTTTCTTTCGATACGTAGATTGTCTATAGCTATTTTCAGCTGACAGTCATGACAGCTGAAGGACTTGCGAAATCTTGTTATATCCAGAATAGTCATCGGAGAAAATTAGATTGGAAACTATTTGGACCTGAGATACTTTTGAGGCTAGTAAGATATACTGAATAATCATGATGATAAGTCTTAAATATTAATTTGTGAATTGCCTGCAGGTTCTACTACGCCGATTCCAAATAACACACAATCTCTCATTAGATGGAGTCCTGGACTTCTTAAACTCGAAGAAAATGACAGATGCTGGCCCACTCGACTTAATTGATGATGATGACTCTGATACAGAAGAAGGCATTGATAAACAGGTGAGAGGAAAGTTGGGTTATGATTTACCAGGTTCTATGCCCAATCGTGGAAGGCCCATTGTTCGAACAAAATGCCTGAGAATTGCACCCGCTGGGCGAAGCTTTGCTGCAGCAACCACAGAGGGAGTTCTAGTTTATTCAGTGGACGAATCTTTTATCTTTGATCCCACTGATCTCGACATAGATGTTACGCCAGAGGTATTTCATTTTCTTATCATTCTGTGCAATTGTCATACTCTTCCAAAGGGAATAAATAAGTTGCGCTATGGACAAGGACTAGAACTAGAAGGATCCTTAATGATTTTGATCCTTTTTTCACAATATAATGATTTGTGGACAGGCAGTTGATGAAGCCCTGAATGAAGATCAACCGAACAGAGCTTTGATTCTGAGCCTTCGCCTGAACGAGGATTTGCTTATTAAAAAATGCATATTTTCTGTCAATCCATTAGACATATCTGCGGTTGCCTCTTCCATTCCTTACAGATATCTTCAGAGGCTAATAGAGGCACTTTCTGATCTATTAGAAAGCTGTCCGCACTTGGAGTTCATACTTCGCTGGTGTCAGGTACTTGCCTGTACTTTTCCAACATTTTTGACAATCTGTAGCATTACTTGCACTCAAATCTGATACGTGGGTTTTCATCTCTCTGTGTTGTAAAAGGAGTTGTGCAAAGTCCATGGAAACTCTATTCAGCAGAATTCCAGAAATCTTCTTCCTTCTCTAAAATCTCTGCAGAAGGCAATTACCAGAATACATCAGGACCTGGCAGATACGTGTTCTTCAAACGAATACATGCTTCGATATCTATGCTCTGCAAGCTGCAACAAGTGATGGCCACATAAGCAACTTTCGCATCCCGTTAACATATTCATCAAAAGCAGATCCTGTGAGACAAGCATTCACAGAGTGGAAAGCACTTGCTGCACATTTTCCTGGAACATTATTCTTTTGATTCACAATCCATCAATCAAGTCATGAAGCCTCTTTGAAAGCAGATGCAGCTCTGGCCGGTTTCCCACCTCTCAACTCTGACGAATCCTAGTAGTCAGTCGAATCAAATCTTGTAATCAGGAGCGTCCATACATCTGGAATTTTTGTTTTTTTTTTTTTTTTTTGTGCCCTTCATGGAAAATGAATATCAAGTTCTGAAAAGTGACAGCACAAATCCAATCTCTTGTAAGCTGGTTAGATAATTATTTCTTGAACAGAACAAGAAGCCAACTTGGGTTCAGTTTTGACTGTAATATAATATGATGTTTCCTGTTTCCTTATTATCAACTTCCACTATGAATTTCAATTTCAGATTTCCATATTGAACGTAATCAATTGAAATAATCTTGTTAGTTTTTGGGTTTATTCATCAAGTTTATTCAAAGAAATTTATTTTATTGTTATAATTATATAATATTTGATTGAATTTTGAATATAAGTAATTATTTGAATGATATTTTAATTAATATTATGTTGATATATATACAGGCAATATGATTTAAAATCAATTAATCAATTTAAATTATTATCATAATCATACATGAAAATATTACGTAATAATATTAGATATAATTTGAAAAAATTATTAAATAGTATATTAATAGTTTAATAAATAATTGACACAAAAATCAGAGGTCCGAATCTTAAGGCAATGGTTTCTCCTGACTCAAGTTCCTCTGAATCATTCCCACCCAAATGAATGGATGAATGAATAATCGGAGCCTATAATTCGTGTGGCAGCTATTTGGTTATCTATATATTGGAACCCTGATTGCAATTGTAACTCATCCATTTTCTTGTAATCTTATACAATTCCTACGAAATTAATACTCGAAAAAGAATACAATGGCAAGCGGAGATTTCAGTTCCGGTGCTCAAGCTCAGGTAACCTTAATTACTTACCATTGCTGCTTTTATTAATTAATTGTTAACTAAAAAATTCGAATTTCTGATGAGCAGTTGAAGAGGGAAGATCAGGCATCCAACCCATCGAATCAATCGAGTGGTCCTCAGGATCAATCTTACACTACTCAAGCATCCAACTTTCTCCAACAGGTTCTGATTTCTTTGATTCTATTTTCATTATCATGCTTTAGTCAAGAGTAATGGTAAATGAACAAGATGTAATTTTGCAGACAGGGGAGCAAGTGAAAAACATGGCTCAAGGAGCGGCCGAGGCAGTGAAGAGCACATTGGGAATGAACGCTGACGACGAGGGCAGCCACGGCCAAGCAAGAAGCCATCCACCGTTGGGAGGAGGCCCAACAATTGCGAACAATCCTACCGACTCAACCCACCGGCCACGGTCGGCAAGTGCTGCAAGCACCCACGATGCTAGCCACCAGCTAGGGTCGGCAGGCCCGACAAGCGCCGACAATCCTACCACAGGCCTCGGAAGCACCAACAATCCTAGCAACCAGCCACCATCAACAGGTCTGGGCAGCACCAACAATCCAAGCAACAACCAGGCAGGCAGCAACCTATCTCACACGATTTGAGGAATTTCGTTTCTTTCATAAGTTCGACATGCCATGCTGATGAACATTCATCAAAATTCCTGCTTTATTTATTTATTTATTTATTTTTGATTTATTCTTTTCCATGTTCATGGGGAATGAGTTGTAACGACGTAGGCATTTGTCGCATCCCTCTTCTTACGGAGCGGAGGTTATCATCATTGATGTTATTATCATCATCATTACTATTATATTTATTATTTATTTATTTTGGTATTTTATGACATCATCTAAATTGTTAATACTTTTTTAGATCTTATTATAATGTGGTTAGTTATGACTTCACAACTATTTTATAATAAAAATTATCATATAATTTAATTATTTAATTTGTTAAAAAACATTAATATAAAAATTTAAAAAAATAAATGAAATTAAAATGATATACCAATATATTAATTAAAAAATAGTAATTTGAAAAAAACACTTATAAATATTCCTTTATTTTTTGGTTTATATTTGCTATAAAATAAATAATAAAGAAATTCACATGATTTTGTTTCTTTCCTTTATTCCAACTATACTTTTTAAATTATCAAAATATATAAAATTATAAATTAGATATATTTTTACCTATTCATAGATTTAATTAAAACTGTAAACTATTTTTCGGTTCAACTAATATTAATTTATATATAATTTAAATAAAATATTCAGTAATTAAAACATATTATACTAATTAATTTGTTTGAAATGAAAAAATTATATAAAAGTATCGATCATTTAATAAATTATTTTGAAAATAGAGAAATACATAAACATTTTAGTTTTATTTTGATAAAAAAAATAAATGAGTTGATTTAGAAATATATTAAAATTGAGAAAATTCTTTTATACTTTTCCAAAAATAATTATAATTGATTTGATATTGTTGTCTGACATTGAAATTTTATTTTAAATTAATTTATTTAATTTTTCTCTTTTGTAAAATTATTTTTCGTAATTTTGTTAAAAAGCATCTATTTAGTTTTATTGAAATATTGTTGTTCAAGATTTAAAAAAATTAAAAATTATTTTAAATTAATGGTTTGATTTTTAAATTTTAAAAATGACATTTTATAAAAATAATCTATTTATTTATTTTATCATAAAGTTAATCAATCACACCAATCATAATCGGAGGGACAGGATTCGATCACTAAATACTGTATAATAATTAAACTGCTACCTACCACACCTTAATTATCCCTGCAATCATCGCTTTTTAACAAAACAGCGAGAGGGTCTCTCCCAAAAACCCAGACAGAAAAACAAATCATTTCCCAAAAAAAAAAAAAGTATAAATTTATTACAGTCTCAGCCTCATCGAATTTGTATCGAAGGATATAGATTGAGAATCATAGAATGTCTTTGACAAGTGTAAAAATGTCTGAAGAAGTTTGGCTAACCTGTCTTACCCATGCATTGTCTACCGAAACTGAAGAGATCATGGGCCTTCTTCTTGGTGATATTGAGGTTGCTCGCTTTTTTTTAATATTTGATTAGGATTTTATTGGGTTTTGATTTGTTTCTTCTGATGGGTTTGTTTTAATTTGATTACCTCTTTTCAGATTTTGAAGCTTTTTTTTTTCTGTTTCTTTTTTGCTTATTGTTTGATTTTAATCTGTGATTTTTGTGGCAGTGAAATTGAAATTCTGTTTGATGTTGTTTGTTAGCTGAAATTGGTCACTATGAATCCTTAAGTTTAATGAGCCGTTGATTCTCATTGAAATTGTGTGTGTGTTAAATTTGTGAGTTTGTGGATAATTGATAATTCGGGATTCATAATTGTTTCTAATGTCAGTGTAGGTTTATTATCAAATAGGAATATTGGGCTCGTTACATAATAGGTTGATTTTATGTTCACTTGCCTATTTGGGTTTACTTCTGTTGTAACTGTTATGTTTGTGTATACTTTTTATGAGATTTGGTTTGTTGGGAAAGGATTCTGCTTTGTCACTAAGATTGTACTTCATTCTCCGTTAATATTTGAGATGGGGCAACCCACTAAACTGAATCCCTCAACTACTTGCTCTAATCAATGTTGGTCTGATAGATGCTGAGCGTCATTGTAGTGTCTTTGTGTTTTGAGTATTTGTGCATCAGCAATTCTTAGTTTGGCTAATGTTCTTAAAACTTCGATGTAATGCAGTTGAAAATTTTAGTTTTTGTGAGTATGTTTTGTTTGTCGGTGAATTTTTGAAATTGTTGTTCACGTGTGACACGTAGGCAGTTGACTTTTTTTGCAATAACGGATTTGGATAATTTGGTTGTTGTGTCACATAAAACAGGCAAATATTTGGATTTCATTTGTTGTGGAAATGATTTTGCTGCTTGAGTTTCTTTTCTGCACAAATTGGAAGCCAGATCGCTATTTAGTATGATAGTTTTTGTCTGATGTTCGAAATTTCAGTACTCAAAAAATGGGAGTGTTACTGCCTTAATCTGGGGAGCATCACCTCAGTCAAGATCTGATAGGCGAAAGGACCGTGTAGAGACAAATCCAGAGCAGTTGGCTGCTGCATCAGCTCAAGCTGAGATATCCTTAATACTTCTTTTTTGTAATTTTTCTGTTTGCTGTTTGTTTCATGAAAGGGGAAAAGGAAATGAAGCAGTATGCTTGATAATCACATTAATTGATATTCAGCCGTCATCATTTGAGCATCTATCTCCATGTGTATTGCATGGCCATCAAAGTCATAAACCCAAATTCTTCACATGAGTAAAGAATTCTTAAATTCCATGTAGGTTTCAGGACATAGTTTAGTTTGTTTTTGGGTTTGTGCCGGACTGATTTTGCTAGGAGTACTGCCTCTTAAAAATTTTGATAGCTATTCTTTTTCTTGCTACAGTAGCATTCATATTCAATGGTGGTTTTCAGTTGCATGATGCAGTGTGCATGGGCGTGTTAAAACATTCTTCATTATGTTGAATGCCTAACCGTATAACACAGAATGACAGTATCAACCGGACAAACAACAAGAGTAATTGGATGGTACCACTCACATCCTCATATTACAGTTTTTCCTTCTCATGTTGGTAAGTTTTGTAAGTTCATTAAGTTGGGTGAAAATTTGAAGAACACTTCAGGAATGTTCTCCTGATTTTTGTTTTTTTCCCTCCTTATACATCCTGTCAAATTAGATGAACTTTCTCATGTTAAAACTTTCATAAGACATGGTCTCTTGACTATTTCGTTGGTATATTTTGTTTACATTACACTTTTCTGTGATTAACTTCTATTAGCTGACCTTTGCAGATGTGCGAACTCAGGCAATGTATCAACTTTTAGATCCCGGGTTTATTGGGCTAATTTTTTCCTGTTTCAGTGAAGATGTAAATAAGGTGAATAACGGGTATTACCATAATAATTTTGTACGAAGATTGTTTCCTTTATGGCCAAGAAGATAACTTGCTTCTGATTATTTTCAGGTTGGGCGTATTCAAATTATTGCTTTCCAGTCCTCAGATGGAAAGCAGAATAACATAATAAGACCTATTTCTGTATCACATACGAATAGAAGCTATATAGATGTCGAATCATCTCTAAGTTCATCAGAAAATACATCAGTGAAATCTGGATCTGGAAGGGCTGAGACTGCTGAACAAGACACTGGTGATTCAGGAACTACTGCAGGATCGAGTAAGGTATTAATTTGATCCTTGATGCTGGAAGCAGGTTTTCGTTTCTATAGGAGGATTTTCCATTCATTAACTTCTTGATTTCAACATTTCTCCCTCCAATCCAAGAAACAAGCTGAATGATTTGTAAAAGAGCAAAAGGTGATTTCATGGTTGTCATTAGTGCATGCTTCACAATACACGTCACCTGTGGAAATATATGTATCTGGTGCTTCTCGCTAAGAAAACTACATATATAGTTCATCCATTCATACTTCGTTGTTTTCAGTTATGTATTTCAGATCTCAGAAAAATACTCTTTCCACTTGGTACGCTCTAAAAGAGTTTGAGATCTGATTAACAGGGTGGGGTAAGATCCTCGGATTTGGGGAATTTCTTTGCTAATGCTGATGCCACTTATGTTGGAAGAGAGAGAATAGGAGGAAACTATAACACTGGCAATTCAGACAACGCATTTGTTGATATAGACCCCATGGATATGTCAGAAAGCATGCAAGAAGCTATGCACCGCTCAAATTTGGACATGAGGTATAATCTTCGAGTATGTTCTCGGTTACTTGGTTCCCTTTTATTTTCTTCTGAGTGGTGTGTACATTCTTCCTATTGCGTGTAATTTTAAAATGTTGTTTGTTTTAATCGTTTAAAGTTTGCCAACATTCCTTCTTAAAGCATTTTAATATTAATCTATTTGAATTTTGAAATCTCATCTCTTTGCCAACAGTGGTGCAGAATACATCAGAAAAGAAATTCCACTTTATGTCTTACCAACATCGTCTTTGCTTAAGCTTGACTTGCCACTAAATTCATTCACGGATCTGCAACGTGTATTATATGAAGAGGAGCGGGGAGCATATAACCAAGCTATCTTGCAAAATATGAGGTGATCCCTGATATACTGTAATCGTGTAATTTGTCACTGACCTTATCTGTATTCTATTTCAGGAAAATTGTTTTCTTGTTCTTTACTGTCTTCTAACTACCATAATCTTTCTCAGGGATGGAAAAGTACATCCTCTTACCTTCATACATCACACATCAACGTATCAAGCTTCAATGTGCAAGTTGATTGAATATTGGTCAGAAATTATGAACTATAATTTGTTTAAATTCTTTGTCCCTTGGGCTTTGAACCAATACTTGCATTCGTCTTTTTGAAATACTTGCAGTTTGAGTCCTGCCATAAATGCACTCCAAGACCGCTTGAGAGAGAATGAGATACGGGTACGTAACTAATGAACATTCAATAAGTTACATTCAATAAGTATCATAGCCATTCTATTCCCTTCCAAGAAAATTTTTTTGATCTGGTGCCAGACTAGAGTTCTTTATCATGCATTCAAGAGGCCACCTGTTTGAGGCCTTAGATATACCTCAGAAATGCCAAACGCTATGTTTCTCTTTTCGAGTTCTCATTTTAGTGTCCTACTTCATATTCCAGAAATTTCCTAATTTAAAATTTCTTTTCTTCAGGATTTTTTTAAATGCAACAATCTGTTTTAGATTATCTGTCCTGGCTTTTTAACCGGTGTATCTTAGAAATCCAAGTTGTCATACTGCAATTTCCTTTCTACTTCGACCCCTTTCAGCATCATCATAGCTGAAGTAGAATGGCATCCCACTGTTGGTCACGTGTTTAATCTTTTGAATGAACTGCTTTTGCTGAAATAGCTGGCAATACTGACTGATGAAGCCAAGATGTTGGAGACTGAAACTTTAAGAGGCAGCGAGTCAACTTCTAGATCCCCCAGTCATGTTCCGCCTTATGGTCTTCGAGGAAGTGCATCATCTGGTCTGAGGGACTGGAATAGCTCTTCTGAATCTCTTAGCATGAGGACTGTTACTAGTCCAGGTAGCCGAACTCGAACAGGAACTTGATGGGCTCCAACTTAAATTATTTGCTTTTTGTAAGTGCTCCCTTCTCTTTTACATGTACCTTTCTGCGGATATTCGTCCATCATGACAAGTTTCAGTAAAATAACACATCATGCTATTGATACATCTGACAAGAAAAGCTCAAGTCACCATTGATTGCTTTCATGTGGGTCTTTTCCAGGTACGATCGTCTCGCAAGATGGCTATAGAAACTTTTCACAGCTTGTTTTGGCTCTAGGTATCCGAGATGGACAGAGTTCTGATTGCAGCATCAGACGAGTCTGATCTTTTGCATGCATGATCTCATCTGCGGAGAATACTTGTAGAGCAGATACAGGGATATGCAATGTGGTAAAGAATGGTAGGATACGTATTTTCAGCTTCATAATTGTAACTCTTTCTCTAACAGTAGTACCTGTTCCTTTCTGGTCATATTAATATAGCATTGTCGGATTTGTATATTCGACGGGTTTCTTTGGTCGATTCATAATGTTTTCTGATTTTGATGGGGAGCATTGGCTTGCTTGCAGTATATACATGCTCCCTTTGCTTGTATTGTATTTTTGATCAAATGCTGTGCATTATTATTCTTAAAATGTTATTCTTTGGCATCAAATTTTAGTTTTCAATGCTTGAAGCTTCTTCTTTTCAAGGCAAGTTCTTCTAAGCCCTTGGATTCCAATGCTAAAATATGAACTGAAACAATCTAAATATGATGGAAATTTACAGGGAAGACAGATGGATTAAGGTATCAAGGAAATTAAAAATATTTATAAGAATAAGGTTTGTTTAAGATTTAATCATTCCAAAATGGAAATGGTTTACAAGCCATGCACAATTCACCGTCTTGGCTGTGTCATTGGTTGGACTAATCTGTCATGTTTTCTATGGAAAAGGAGTGATGTGTTATTAAAATGGATAAATGGGTGGTAAGAGGAGAAGTAAAGTGGAAGAGAGGAAGAGGGTCGTGGTCATAGTCATATGCATGGTTGGGATTCCCGATGAGAGAATCGAATCAATCACCCACTTACTCTTCTTTCTTTACAGTTTGCCCCTCTTCTTTCCTTTACCCTTCTCCAAGAGAATGGACTCCACTTTCAAAATCCTCGCCCTTTTCTTCTCTTTCTCTTTCTCTTTCTCTTTCTCCATATTTTCATTTCCACCCCACTCCTCTTCTTATAATTCAAATAATACATTAAACATTCTTGCAATAATTGATTTAAGTTCTTCACATTTAACCAAATGATCAATCATATGATTTTAAATGCTATCAATTATGACTTCATTCATTTATTTTTATTAGTATAATGAAACATAAATCGTGCTACTATCAATAATTACTTTATCCGATTATAACCGAAAAATGGTCGGCATTAAACGACATACGGGTACTAATAATAATTTTAAAATAAATGTGAAAAATGAGTAAATATAGAAGGGAATTTGTGTTTTGTTATGTGTTGTTTGGGATAGAGAAAGCAAAGTGAGAGATTAAAGAGCTTTATAAGCAGCCGCAGAAAAGGAAAAAATATATAATATTAATTTAAAAATAAAGATTAAAAAAAAAAGGTGGTCAAAATGATACCTCGAAGACTTGGTTATTCCATCATTTCCACCTTCAACTATCTTTATTGAAACTCACCATTTTGCCTTTCTCTTTTTCTTTTTCTTGTTCTACTTGGTTTTTTTTTTCTTTTTTTTTGATATTTTCTATATCTCAAAATTAATAAAAATATAAAGAAAAATATTTGTATTAATTTTACCTGTTAATATTATTTTATTTATGATTTAAATTAATTATCGATGTTATTTCTAAAAGGTTGAATTGATTAGATTAGAAGTATTTTTATTTTTAGAATGTGATTTATTTTTTAAAAAATTTAACAATTATTATAATTTTAAAAGTTAAAAAATAATAAATTATATATGTGAATTTTAAAATATCATGAATATTTTAAAAAAAATGTTAATATTTGTATATTGTAAAGATGCTTCCATCCATAGTTAGTAGCTTAGCTAAGCAATCTACATTTCTTGTAAGATTTTGCAATATAATTTAGTTGTGATATGATTCAATTAAATTGAATTTTAATTTTAATCAGCTGGAAAGAGGAGGGGGGGCAAATAAAATGTCAAATTGTAAAGCAGCAACAATTTTACATCCATGCATTTTTTTGCTTTCACTTTGTTGATTCTCAAAGTATAGAATTGACTCCTTTGAAATAATTGAGCTTACCATTGGTGGGCCTTTTCTGTCCCAAAATCCTCTAACTTAATGATCCGAATCCATCAGATAGTATTATGAACCCACTAATAACATAATAATATGTATCAATTTTCATTAAATGTTAAGCATTCATTAATTATTATCTATGTATTAATAATTAATAATAATTACATATAATAAATATAAAATTGATGAATATTTGATAGTTCATAAAAATTAATATATATCATTATATTATTAATAAATCCATAATCCTACGTGATAAACTTAAATCACCTAATAATTTTTTCCTTATACGAATACTGTTTAAGCTTGAATTACAAACATAATTTATATATAATATTACTTACAACTATATATATTTTCAATGAATTAATTTTTAAAAAAAAATTTATACTTTTTTTAATTCTTCAACTTTTATTTATTAAACTATATCATAAAAGATGATAGATTATATAACAATCATAATTCTTTCTCCTGAAAAACACAATAAATTTTCAAGTTCCATGAGAATTTAAATCATTGAACTTTTTTTTTTTGACTTGAAAGGATAAATGATCATTTATACTTTCCTAGTTGATTCAATTAATATTTTTGATCTTCTGAAGCTAATTCTTTTAAAAACATTGATTAACTTTTTTCGATAACTACTGTTTTAAATAATATTTGTTTCGAACAACACTTTTGAACATTATATATATGTATAATAAATTATAAAATTATAATAAATTATGAGATATCAATGTAAACTAGAAGAATGAAAAGGATTGAACAAAAGACAATATCACATATATCAATATCGTTTATCATTTCAATGAATAATTAATTTAAACAGAAAAAAATTACATAAATCCTTACTTAAATATTATTTATCAGATTTCATTATTATATATCTGATCCATGCATAATACCAACTCATTTCAACAACGATATATATATATATATATATATATATATAACATGAAAATGGGTAGTGATGGGAGGGACCCAAATGGTAGTGGTCAAAGGAAAGCTTTTGTAGGGCTGGAGATATTGAATTGAGCAGAATAGATTAATGGAAGAAGAGGAGTATGTTGTGGATATAGGCTGACAAAGTCTTCTGTTTGCTTTAAATGTGGGATCCTTAATGCTAGATTGTAATGGTTGAATGCAATGCCACCCCCTTCCCCTTATCACTTTCCCTCTTCATTTTCTTTGACTGCTTACTCTCTTTTTCTTGTGCATGTGCATGCAATTTCCATCATTTTCCATTTCCTTCGCATGCATGCATTCATTTTTTTCCCCCTTTACATTTCGTTTATGGTAAAAGCATAATCATTGTTCTTCCAATCCCACTCCCATGCGGGTTTCCCTTATTAGTTCTCTTTAAACTCATCTTATTAGATTTTTTCAAAAATAATCCGAAATATTTGACGGATCTTTTTTCGAAAAATTTCCGGTTTGAATTTTGATACTTACATTTATGATTTTTAGAATAATTATTTCGATTATATAATCCATCAATTATCGATGAATCAAACTCAGAAATCAAGTTGGCGTGCACTTGGTTACTACTTTAGAGTCAAATTTGAAGCTTTATTATCACGTTTAACAATTAGTATCACTTTGGATTTTGAAAACTACTATTTTTATCATTATTAACTAACTGTGCTCATATCATATGATCAGATTGAAATCAGAAATTCTATTATAGTTTCATGATTTATTAAAATTTATTCATAATTTAGCTTATTTTTAGACCAAATAACATAATATTTGTTTAGATTTAATTTATATTTTTAAGGAATTGAATCGAAAATCACTTCTTTCTTATTTATTTTACGATTCGGTATAAAAATATGAATTAAATGGAAATAAGTGTAATTTGAAAATATCAGGGGAGTGGGTAAGAGTAATCATGTGTTGTAGATTTCTCAATTTTCACGTCAAGAAAACCCTAAAAGAATCAATGGCCAAAAAAACAGAAAGAAAGGAAATCCCAGTCTCTGGAATCGTAGCTGGAATGTTTTCCTTTATCTCTTTTTTGTTCTTACTTTAGATATTTTGTTTGATTGATTCCCATTTATCAAGGATTTTTTATTTTTTTGAAGGTGAAGAAAACGAAAAAGCTATTTGCATGACTTGGCCCTCCATTTTATTCCCTTGTTTCTTTGATCTGCTGCTTAATAACCCTTGTATATAAGAACATCCCCACCATATCATACCCATTCGCTCATCACCATTTCTTTATTATATTCTCTTCTTCTATTACCCCCTCCCCCCTCTTATCATTGTTTCACTTGTCTTTGTTTCAGTTGTTCTACCTCACAAGGTTTGATGCTCTTCTTCACTGCCATAGATTTTGCTTGCTTTTGCTGTAGTCACTGTGTGATGTTTATGTTTTTAGAGTTTTTATATACGTTGGAATGTTGGTTATTTGATTCGAGTTTTGAAATTTTGGTGCAGGAGAAAGGATGAGTAGGCCAGGTGACTGGAACTGCAGGTCATGCCAGCATTTGAACTTCCAAAGACGTGACTCATGCCAACGCTGTGGTGATCCTAGAAGTGAGTTTGGAGGGTATGGTGGTAGAGTTGGCTCATCATTCGGGTTCAGTACTGGGTCGGATGTTCGACCGGGTGATTGGTACTGCACTGCTGGAAACTGTGGGGCACACAACTTTGCTAGCCGTTCAAGTTGCTTCAAATGTGGTGTTTACAAGGATGATTCCTCAGCCGCCGCCGCTGTTGGCTTTGACTCTGATATTCCTCGCTCCAGAGGTTTTGGTGGCGGCAGCAATCGTTCTGCATGGAAATCTGGGGATTGGATCTGCACCAGGTACGATAAGTCCTGAAGATTTACCCTTTGCGGCAAGCTTTAATGCAACAGTAAAATTAACATAAAACTACAGGGAAAAATAACTGAAAATCTGGTTAACATCCCCATGCATGAATCAAATTAATAACCATATTTATTAATTTAATCATACATTAAATATAAATCGAGTCTTATAAATATTTCTGATCATGCACGAAGATAGTCGAGATGCAAGAAATAATGAATGGAACAATATATGTATGTATGGACAGGTGGGGATGCAACGAGCACAACTTTGCGAGCAGAATGGAGTGCTTCAAATGCAGTGCCCCAAGGGAGTTTAGCAACAGAACTACATACTAGACAAAGTGTTTTCGCCATTTCCGAGTATGAACTTATATTATTATTATTATTATTATTGTCAATCAATTTCATCAGATTCTATATTAATTACTTTCCTAATTACAACTTACCTTGTTTTGCTCATTATTCTTGATTCCAGGTATTGCAGCAAACCAAGTGAGAGCCAATATATTAAAAACTACTTTATTATATATATATATATATATTTTTTCACTTTCTTTTATTATTTCTTTTTGGGTGTTAGGGTTCTTGAGGTAGAGAACCCTCTTTGGCATTTTGTTGAGGCTTACCATATAAAAAAGAAGAATGTCATTGTACTTGCCTGGTGCTTAATCTTTCATGTACTGCCTGCCCTTTGTAGCCAAAGTGGGAAAGAGAAAAAACACAGAGAGCTGCCACCCATTTTCTCTTTATTTATTGTATGGTGCATGGTTTTCTTAAAAGAAGATGATTCTCCTCTTCTTTTCATTATTTGAAATGATTGTTATCAACTTCATATATAAAATCTACTCCTCTCTCACTCTCTCTCCCTATTAATTTTATATTCATTTATATATAAACCGAATGGATTAAATTAATATAATAACATAAAATTTTAAATATAATTTATTTATATTTTATTATCGTATTCCGGTATTCTTGATTCATTACTTGAATTTGACTCATAACAGCAACCACTAAAGTTTTAGCTTCTTCCCATGAAGGAATAAGTATAAGAACTTTGTGATTTGAAGAACATGAATCATAAGAATAATATAGTTGGAAGGGATGTTCTTATACACGAACGCCAAGCTTCATTAGGTGCTATTGAACTATAATCTATTATATTGTTATATGAAGCTACACTCACTTATTTATGTTATAATCATTTGAAAGCATCATTGTGATCTGATTATTTCAGTATAAGTGTGGAATTATTAGGCTAAAATCTTATGGATAAAGGGTGTCTAGAGCATAGACTAGAGTGTTTCCCTATATTGAGATATAAGAAGGTGGAAAAGGAGTTTATAAGAATTCACATGCAACTATGAATAGTTAAAAATAGTAGTTGGTAATATCTAGAATGGGATGTGAAGAGAGAATAAATAAGAATTTTTAGTATAAAAATCTATCACGAGTCACCTTATGCTAATAATGTATACATATAATTCCTTGTCTATGATGAAAAACTTGAAGCTTAGTTGAAGTAGAAAGGGTTTAGGGTTAGCTAAGTTGGGTCATTAATCTTTCATGCAACCCTCCTTCATTTCAGGATTAAATAACATTGCATATTAGAATTTCAAAAACTGAAAACATCAATATAACATCATCATCGTACATGAAGGATGTAAAAAATCATCTTATAAATCATATTTCATAATAATTTAATGATTAAATACTGGATAAAATTATCCAAAAAAAAAAAAAAGAAGCAATAGGAACGCTATGATTACTTGAAATCCTAACAAGAAAATAACAATGAAAAAGTTGGTTATTAAGGGGAAGAAAAGCAAGCTAGTCAACATTATTATTTTAGAAAGTACGAAAACATTGGATTCCATTCATTGACCTATTGAATATTGCAAAAAGCAACTAACTAGCCAAATTATGGATATCTCCTTTAACAATAAGGTATGTTTTGTTTTTTTTTTAGGCTTTAAGCAAAAGAGATTCTTTGTCTTCCTTTTTAGCTAGCTTCATCTATTTTCTGTTTTTTAAAATTTTTTTCCTTTAACAATATGTAATAAATATTAACTCTTTTTTAACTACGATTTTCAAAAAATAACAAACATTCAATTAGCTCAACTCAATTTAACTTAAGAGTCAACATTTTTTTGACTTCTAGCCCGATTAACCTCGATATATAGATTTAGTGATTTTTTAAACTAGATCAAAATTATCGATAATTCGACTATTTCAAGTTAGATTTTATTCGATCGCCCCGCTTTTAAGATAGGGCCATGTATGTTAACCTAGTAGCATGCATTGAGGTCATAGTGCTTCTTTGTGGTTTATCCTTTCTTTCTTTCTTTTTTAAAAATAATAATAATAATAATAAAAAGCATACTTATATTGTAAATTTCATAACTTTAAGTGGGATTAGGATGTGTCTTAGTTGTAAAGAAAGGCAATTGAAAGGTAAAACTTTCTACTTAATTGCATTTTTAATAACCTTTAGCTTATGTGTTTTTTTGACTTGCCAACTTCCAAATGTAGCCGTTGGTGAAACACGTACTCCTTAACATGCTACCTCTTTTTCATATATTACAACTAAAACTAAGGCTTTTTATTTATTTGTCAATTTCATTTTGGTATTTTTTTTTAAAATTTTCATTTATAATTATCATTAAATAAAATCTGAATTTAATTCATATGATTTTTATATGTAAAGTAAGTTAATAAATACAGTTAAACCAGGTTTAAGAATTTTTAATTTGTAATAAAATTTATTTTCGTCTAATTATATAGTTTTTTAATTTGATCATGAATAAGTTCTAAATAAAAGTAATCAACATAATCAATAACGATATTAATTAAGATTCGTAACTTATAATAATTCAATAATTAAAAAAATTAAATTTTCGGAGGATGATCGACACTTCCGAGATTAATTAATTGATTTGTGAAAATTATGATCAAATGTAAAAATACATCGATAGGATAATATTTCATCTTAGAAACCGAGCATGTTTAGAGATAGAAAAACAAAACCTAGACCTTTAAATCCAAGGGATTATCACGAGTAGGCCTCCATGAAGGGTTCCACGAATGGGCAAAGAAAATGAAGGTCCAATGACTCATAATGGGATACAATGATGGAACCAAGTGGCCCGTCATGACCCTTCCTTTGTAAATTAAAATTAAATTTTGATTTTATTTTAATCAATATTTCTCCTGATCAAAAGAAAAATATTATTTATAGGAATTTTAGCCTATTTTCATAAATTTTATAAAATACATATTTAACTTTATTTATACAATTTATCAACTATTATTATTAGTTAATTAAAAATATATATTTTCATCGATCAAATAATAAAAAAGAATCATTTTCCTGAAAAATGTTTTAATAATAAATAATAGTGTATCCATATAATAGTTATCATATTCATAATAATTAGCTACAAGTACAATTGATAACCATCGAAACAATTGATTTTGTTCGATTGGATCGATGTAATAAATGATTGATTCAATTTGAAATCGATGAGTATGGAGAATAGATTGTTGAGCAACAGTTTCATTCATAAACACTCCATTGTTTGGCTTCGTATAGACGTTTTCTTTCTTTGATTTCTACAAGACCCACCATCCAGGCACTTTTCAAACAAATATTCAGTTCAATGATGTAATAACAATCTGTATACGACACAAACTACAGAGCACCAGGGACCTAAACACATGCATTTCCCTAGCATCATCAACAATTTTCGACTCTTGTTTTAACATAACGACTGCAGTTTTTGAATCGAATAAAAAGCAGCATTACCAACCGAATAGATGTTTTTATCGATATGTATCCGTTTATGTACCTTTCTCGGCAGCTCGTGCCCACTTGATGGTTGAACGGACCAAAGCATCAATTGGATTAATACATTTCTTCAGAAGAGGATCATCTTGAGGCAAGAGGTTATGCATGTCATCGGAGGCAAGGATCACGGTGTTCACTGCCCTTACGAGAAGCACCTGAAGCGCTATTCGCAGTAAATTCCTGGCTCCTTCGACGTCTTTCCTGTTTAAAGCTTCAATGGCAGGAATTATGGTATGTTCCATGGTTGCTTTATCCGGAAGAACAACTTCAAATCCCTGCAAATCCATGGAAAATTATAAACAAACTGCCTTGTCATGCATAATGCTACAACGTTGCATATGATTCGAGTAAAAACATAACTCAAAACTTATGCTTTCGCAGGCATTCAGCACCTATGAATGTAAAGATCATACCTTCAACTAACTCTCTTTTCACATCTAAATCGTGTTGGAGACGATTATCAACAAAATGATAAAGTACGGTACCTAAGGCAGAAATAAACTTATGATTAAGTTACCTCATTCTGCAGTTTCTCCTGGTAGAATCCTGCCGTCAAAGTAGCATAAGTGGCCAACACGCCGATGCGCAAAGGACTCCCAGCCTCCAGAGGTTTCAACTTGGCTTCTTTTAGCTCCTTGGCAACACATTCGGCCATATGAAGAAAATGAACAGGGCATCCTTTTGAAACCTCATCATGCCATGAATGTGAAATATGACAAGGCATAAGTATGCATCGAGCTCCGGATTGCTCAAGAAAAACTCTCTTACTCCTAAGATTCTCCACAATTTGGCTGCCATCCGATTTTGAATGTTCCTTTGGCCTGCCAAATGAAGGAAAAGAAGCTCTTTCATGTGATACAATCTCCTTACTTAGTATTGGATCAGAGCAAAGAACAAATGGAAGGGAATCTTTCCCATCCTCTGAACTCCACTGAACTAATTTGTTCAGAAAATTCAAGGTGCAGTTAGTTGATATCCCTCCTATTATACCTACAGTATTTGCTTGATCAAGCAACAATTCAGAAGAATTGCCGCTTGTCGAACCCGAAATCTTCTTCAATCCATGAAATTTGCCGCTTTCATCTGTTTGCAGGACAACAGATGACGGAGGTACAGCCAGAACCGGGTTAAGCCTTGCCTTATACCAAGTTTTATGCGAGTTTACATGACTGAATATATGAGATGGATAATGGAAAGACATGGTCAAGCTCCTATCAAACATCTCAAAATCCCTGAATTTACAGCTGATAAAGAACAAAAAAAGAAGTTTCTGAAACTAAAATTTTGCCATGTTACCTTTTGGCCAGTAAGGCTACCAACAATTATCACCTTTACCTATCAATGAATTGGTGAAGCTTCGTAACGATTCCTTGACCAGTTCTATACAAAAACAAATTTCCCTTTCAGTTTCTGCGTTCTACAAGGAAAGTCCCATCTTCCCGAAGGGACAAACCATGAAAGCACCAACCTTGAGCCTTTAAACCTCACTATTCAACTGGATTTCTTTAGTAATTGCAGAATTCGCAAAATAACCCATATTCTTGCGAGATCTAATTCCAGACAAAAAGATTTTCAGAAAAAATAGGAAACCCAGCTTCAGATTCTCTTTCTACAAATTGAACCCACAACAAACGAAAAGAAAACCAACTTGGATCTCACGAATGAACAGAAAGCAAGTAGCACTGTACTGATGTGAGCAAGTAAAGACACGATTTTAGGGTTTATTTTTTCAGATCAACAATCAAACAAAGGACCTGTTGCAGTCATAGCAATTGGCAGGCAAGTGGATAGGAATCTTTGATCTTTCAGTGAACCTTTTCTTCTCTTTCTCTCTCTCTCTCTCTCTCTAACCTCCGCATTACCGCATATGCTCTATGATAACCCACAATTGGTTAAATCCTTCATACAAAAGAAAATTACCGAGACAAATGACAAAATCTTTGAAAATGAAAAACACATGTTTTTTTATGTTTGTCCGCTACCTTGTTCGGAATCTTCAAAGATGGGGCACCCATCAAATATCCCACCTTTTTTTCATATAATCTTGTTAAAACAATCCTCTTTTGGTTGGCATTTATTTCCCCACCATTTTATTGGTAAGCATCTGCTGTCTTAATGACAATAAATTCGATTACCCTTTTGTAAGATAGGGACACAGCATTAAGAAATGTCATCATCGGATGCCCAATGTCTTTTGTCTTCTTGTAATAAAGCCTTTCTCAGTGTCATCATCCCTTCATGCATCTTCCTTTCACCTTCTTATTTATGATTTTGCCTCTTCACATGACACAATCATAGTAACTGATCTTGCAGTTAATGATGGCTTCATCCTAACAGAATGAAAGATTGGGCCTCGTTGTTGAGATCTGTTTCGTAACTTTCTTTCTTTTCAGATTGATGGATGTGAATAAATTGGGACCACTGATAAGAAATCCAAGAAAGTTACAATGGAAGAACAAATCACATTATGCATGATAAAGAATTGGACTTTTTCATTGAATAAGTAATGCTAATCATTTCCTGCATAAGATCAAACTATACATTTCACTATTTTGCATGTTCGATTCAATCTTAAATTGTACCGTTTGAATGCCTACTTGTAACTATATATCCCACCTTCAGGGTTTTCTATGCTGTTTATAACTGGTAAGACAAAAAGATGAAGAAGCAATACTAATGCCATAGAATGAAACCAGCGTTAGAGCAAAGAAAATCATGCAATCTCTTGAGCCATACAGAGGATTTCAGTTCTTTCAGTTGCAACGTCTCAAGTTATGAATGCCACAAAATAGAAGGAATTGCAAAGTAGAAATTTTCAATCCAAAGAAAAGGTTAAATGATAATGAGGAATGCCATCTAAGAAATCATATATAAACAAGATCCATTGAACTGAAACAATGAGAAAGTAGTATTTGAACTTCAAACTTCAAACTACAAACGTAGGAAATTCTGCCAAAATTTCAAAATACAACAATTCCATTGATTTTACCTATGCATTAAGGACATGCAACTGAACCAGGCAAGATTTTCTTGATAGATTCTATTTTTAGCAGGCGCAAGATTCTTGATGTACCAACTAATTCAAAGAAACAGCACTATTATCTGCTCAAGGTATTACATAACAGGAAAATCAGGCAAACAGTAAACGCCTGCAGGGTTTCCTGAGACCTTGAATTGTCATGTTAAGTAACAAGTAGTCTACCAGAACAACCATAGTCTCTTTTCTTCTTACAGATACCGCTATTTTAGATTAGCTTGTGAGCTCTTCCATCATGCCCTGTTTCGTGAGGGAAAAAAGGGAGAAAAGTCAGGACCTCCAGGATCGCATGTGATCTTATAAAATAGCAAGTAAATACGAGTATACTCACCCGTGCAATGTACTGTTCAGCATCCGTTCGCTTCAGAAAGTGCATCGAATGGCGGGCAAGATTGGCTGTCTTGTCACTTAATAATATCCCTTCACCCATATCATCTAGTACTCTAACCTTGATGTATGGATCCTTGGGCGGCACCATATCCTAACACAAATATTTACTTGTGTCAAAACTAATGATCAGTTCATGATGCCCTATAAGAAGTTTTTGCTGCTTCTCTCTAATTGTACGTAACATTTCAAAACCTACGATTTTCTAAGAACTCAATTTTGACTGAGCTGGCTACTAAAACGTGACTAATTGACTTTTAACTTAACAATGATATCAGACTGAAACAAAAGGATTCAACTATTGTGATATGTGCAAAAGGTTCAAGTAATCAAAATGTAATATATGAGAGAACGAGGGAGTGAGAATTACCACATTCAAATCAATACCCACATCTGCCATGTAGGATTGCAGAGCAGCAGAGTGCTTTCCAAAATAGTTTTTCTCTGCATGGCTGAGCTTCTCTTGAATTTCTTCTGGGAACTCAAGGAGCTCAAGCCCTACTTTCCATGCTAGATTACACATAATTTCTGCACGGTTATACCTGCAAAGTTCATGCACCAGGAACCTCAGATAACTTCTGATATGGTAAAATCTCAATATATAAATAGCCAGAAATTGTTTGCTTGTGTAATAATGCAAAAGAATTACATACACATAGGCCATTAAGCAGCGTTTGTTGCGGATTAAAGAGAGATGGTGAGTAAGTGCTCCATAATGATCTGCATTTCTAGCTTCTGCCACATCAACGTCTTCTTCCTGCATTTTCCTATTGTCACATCACGAAAATCACAGGTTCAAAGTAATTCTCAAAGGCACATAAATCACTGACATGTCAATATTCTCTGAAACAATGCCAACATCTTCCACCACAAGCACGATTGTGGGTCAATTCAGCCTAAACAGAACAATTTTTAACCAACAAATAAAAGAAATCCAAACATTCAATTTTAGGAAGTTCAGTCACCATTCAGTATTCTAGTACAGACATTAAAAAATCAACAGAAATAGAAATCAAATGCAAAATCATAAGCAGCTCAATCCTCACAGTGTTTGATCCTCCAGCAATAAAAGTTGCCAAAAAAAAATTGTATCTAGAAGGTGAACTAAAACAAGGACTACCGTACCTTATCAATGCCTGAAGCTCAAGGTAATGCTGACCACATTGATCGATCACTTGATTAAACAGATCCTCCTAATCATAATACATGGATAACAGACATAACGTGAGGAGAATTAAGAAATAAACTAAAGACATACCCAGTGCAGAAGAACTGAATCTTACATTGAATGGCTGAAGTTGGCCTTTTTCGCTGCTGGCAAATTCTTTCACCAGCTCATATCCCTTCTTGGCATACATCTTCCTCAGTCTGGCAGAAAGACAACAATTATAGAAAAACGAACTGAAATTGAAACACCCATTTCAAAGAAATTAGTATGCCATTTAATAGTTTAAACTAGACAGAACAGCCAGTTTTTTTAGCAGAAAAAATGAAAAAGAAAACATTCACTGCGCCAAAACAACAAACACCTTGCCATCATTCAAAAATGACAAAATTAAAACAACGAAAAAGAAAGAAACACTGATTTCGAATAACATTACCTGAAAGTAACAAAATCTCAAATTCTTGCAATCAGATTAGAATTTGCAGTTTCTTACATAATTGAGCGTTTGCCGTCTGGTGTTTGGTGAGAAAGAAATTGAAAGGAAAAAGGAAAAGGGGATGAGTTGCCGTCGCAGAATCTTTTTGGCGGGAATTTATTTATTTATTTTACTTTTTGGAATCCCAAATTAGCGCCAACAAATAAAATGTGTTTAATTTTTAAATTATTTTAATCGAATTTATTTCGTATTTTATAATAATATCATATAATTTTTAGATTTTTAAACAAATTATTAATTTTTTATATATAAAATAAATTTAAAGTAAATATAGAGTAAATTTTTAAAAAAAATTAAAGTAAATCCAAAATAAATATATGTTATTTTTATAAATATTTTTTAAGAAATTATTATTTTTATAATTTTTGAAAAAATACTTTCTCTTATTTTTAAACAAATTTGAAAACTCCCTTCAAAATTCATAAATTTTACAAAATTAATTATAAATAAATATATTTAATTAAAAACTAATTTTTTTTATACAAATTATGGATGAGATCTAATTACAACTATGCTCAATTTATATGAATATAATATTACGATATTTAATTCTATTAATTCTATATTATATTTATAAATAAGATTCAAAATTATCAAATAATAATCTAAAAATATAAATAATTCACAATTTATGTTTAAAAAATAATGTACAAATTCTGATGGAAATTTGAACGGTTGAAATTGACCATTCATAATGAAAAAGGCTGACTGCAATTACATGCAAGGTGAAGATTTTCAAGTTGACCAAGTAACAAATCCAAGGGCTGGAATTTGGCAATCCATATCCTTCGGTGGACAGCTAATCACAGAATCAGTTGCCATGTTTGAAAACCCAATAATTCTTTATGATTTTAATTGCTTGCTTTTCAAAACCAATCCAATTCACATTCCACTTTTGACATTTGCAACCTTCAAGCTTTTTAAAGCATAAATATAATTTAAGTTTATTTAATTAATTTTTATAATTATTATATCATCATTTAAGATTATACATTTCAAAATCATAACTAAATTATTTTTTTATATGAGAAGAACTTTCAAATTAATACCAAAGAAACTTAATCATATATAATAAATTTATTAATAATATATTACGATATTAATTTTCATTAAATATCAAATATTTATTATTTACTATTTATATATTAATAATTAATAATAATTATATATTAATTAATATTTAATAAATTTTCACATATATCATTATATTATTAATAAATTCACAATCTTACATAACGAATTTATATCATATAAAAATTTATTTATCTTATAATATATTTTTTAAATTAATATATTTTATTATAAAATTAAAATAATATTTTGTCTATCAAGGAAGAATTTTTTAATAAAATATATAGTGTTTGAATCATAAAATAAAATAGGAGAAGTATTGAAAATTTTATTATTATATAAATAATTAGACAATTAAACGCAACTAGTGAAATATATATAATTGATATTATTATTTGACTAAAATTCCATGTTATGACTTTTTCTCATTTTCAACAATTAATGATCCTTATCTTTCCCTTCCTCTTTCTTTCTATAAATCTAATGCAAGTTCAAGAAAACTAAGCTCTGATGTACGAACAAGCCCTCCAGAAACAACTAATCTACTCGTGACTCGTCCACGATTCGAGATCCAACCCGGTAGAGCATTACAACCATGGAAGGTTTGCAGAGATCTGCAGTATCCTTCAGAAGACAAGGATCATCAGGACTTGTTTGGGATGATTCGTTTTTATCAGGGGAACTAAACAAAGTAGCTAACAACAACAAGAACCAGAAACAAGAACATGGTCGTCAAGATCAGCAAGATTTTATACCACCAAGATCGATCAGGGTAACCGAAAGAAGCCGATCCAGCGGTGGAAAGCGAGCTTATCGTACAGATGGTGAGGTGTCTCAGACTGTCGAACCTCCTTCTCCGAGAGTTTCTGCTTGCGGGTTTTGCGGTGCGTTTGGTCGGCCGCCGAAGAATCAACGGAGAAGGGCTTGCAAGACCCGACCCAGATAGAATTCTTTTGTTAATTTTTCCCTCCAAAAATGCAAAATTCGGATAAATTAGAGTATTTGTATTTCGTGTAAGCATGAGGTTTAGCTTTAAAAAATAAATTTTAATAATTGAATTTAGTATTAAAAGGACTTATTTATTTTATTTTTATATATTTTTAAAATGGTTTGAATGTTTTGGATAAATGTAATATTATGTGAATGCATATGTACGTCTCGGTTCTTGAAGATTCATCATCTCGGTGTTGCTGAAAAATCTAATTCATAATTTTAATTTAATTTTTTCCAAAATTTGACATAATGTTCATCTTAATTATTATATATTTTAATACATAAATTCTTTAAATTTTATCTTTTTTAAAATTTTAGTCTATCGTTAATTTGTAATAATTTGATATGATGTCCATGCCAATTACTAAATATTTTAATGAGTCAATTATATAAATATAAGATTTTTTTCTTAATCTTTTTATAAATATGGAGACGAGTACTAAGTATTTATAAATTTGATTTTTTCACTTTTTTTCAAAATTTTTCTTTTATTTTTTTCAAAAATATAATTTTTTTATTTTTTATATTTTTTAGTTTTTTATTTTTTTAATATATAATACATTATTTTCTATACAAAAATATTTTTAAATTAAAAATAATTAAAATATAAAAAATATATTATTCTGAATTAATATTAGAAAATTATAATTTAAAATTTTAATATCAAATATTCAATATATATATATCAAATATCTAAGATATATTAAAATAATTTTTTAAATATTTGTTATGTAACACCTTCTCCCGATGAAACATATCTCCTGTAACGTACTTATCAAACTTTCTCGACGAAAGTCAATAAATACGCTACAAGGGATTAACTTTCCTTTCATTCAAATCATAGTAAAAATTTTGATTTTTCTTTTTTATTTTAACATGGCATTTCACAAACCTACTTATTCATGCTAGTCCATAGAACCGCTAACATACAAGTCAATTTA
>CANYBF010105501.1:0-22475 GCA_948192965.1 Dalechampia spathulata
TTGCTATTGAATGTTGCATGAGTGTATGGGAATGGATCCCGGGTTTAAATGCATGCTTATCACGTTGTTTCCGCAGCACAACCACCATTAGGCTTAGAGTGGGTCCCCATACGACGAGTTTGCGATGTATCCCTGACGTCACAGGTAATGGTTCTCTTAGAGGGTCACTGTCTGTGTCGTGGGAGCATGTCTGCCTGGGTATGGGCTGGGTGTGACAACCAAGCGCATATGATATGAAATGGCCAAGTATGTGAAAAGAGTAAATGATATGAAATAATACAGGAAAATAAGAGGGAGAATGCATGACATGAATGCATTCTCATAGACAACATTTCTCATTCATGCATTATGAAAGTTCAGTGGATGAGATGATGAAAGCACTATGAGTGCACATGTATAAATGATATAGAAAAATGATGGTTTCTTATGGTATATTATTCATAAAAGGAATGCAATTTGCAGGCATTCTTACAAAGATGATGAAATAAAATGATATGGGAAATAAAGGAAAGTACATAGCAAATTGATGTATATATTACATACCATATTGCATTATTATAGGATGATTTATATGAAATGATTGGAACTTATGCTCAAGAGTAAGAATTATCATGATGATGGAATGATGAATGCACCACAATTGTGCTTATATGGATATGGATTATAATATGTACATGTGAATACAAGTATATAAAGTAAGTTTTATATTTTGAATTACGATATGATATGATGGATAATGATACAAATGCATTTATAAATAGATAATGATAGTTTTGTTGCAATGGGCATAGTTATGAAATACAGTAATGGAGCTTATGCTCATAAATGGTAATATTTGATAAAGGTATGATGTTATTCATTGATGTTAAATATATGTTAAATGTTGATAGAGATAATAAATAGTATTCCTAATTATTTTATGAATTGCTAACGAAAGGAATACATGACAAGGTGAATAAATGGTGTATTTCAGTATTTATAGGATATTATTTTATCCTGAAATGTTTATGAAAATGATGATGTTTGGTTTTGGACATCTGTTAGAGCAATATAGATTATTGTGAAATTATGGTGGAATGATGATGCATGATTTTAGCATTTAAATGTTGATAACAACAATGATCTAAGTATTTTAGAGAACAAATAAAGGTTGATAAATATGAAATGTTCAGAAAAAGTACTTTAAACGATCATATGGTGATGTTATAATTATGATAATTTGGTTTACGAAATTTGTTATTATATATAACATGTGTATGACTATATTTACTTTCTAACATCAAATAAACAATTTTTTTCCACAACATGTTCAATCATTTCTTTACATATTTCATGTTTACTTACTACAATAATAATAAAAACAATAACAACAACAATAATAATAATTAAGCCACATTGATGTTACTATTATTATAATAATTATTATTATATACAAATTTATATGCAATAAAATATTAATAACACATGTAATCTGATGCTAAATTAAACAAATATATATATTACATAAATAAATTTATCTTACCTTTAATCTCCAAGCTTGATCAAATGTATAACTCCCAATTAATCATTTATCTTTGTTCTAGTTTAAATTAAATAAATTTCATAACAACAATTAATTATCAACAAAATAAATATTAATTATATTTTTATTACTTACATTAATAGTTACTTAAATCATTTTTAAAAAAATATTTTCCTTTTTTTATACATATATTTTATTATCAAAAGTAATAATTCAATCAAATTATTTATTTTAATATTTAAATTTTAAATATTAAAGAAATTATACGGAACCTAACCTAACAATTTTAACAATTCACATACATTAATTATACAATTCATGCCCTTAGTATATTAACATTTATAACTTATTTTTATTAAAAATAATTCCCGTTAAACTCAACATTTCTTCTTTTCAAAACATATCATTCTTTCTCTTAATAAATATATTTATTTTTCATACCAATATACCTAATTAAATAAATTATATAAAACATTGTGCAAATATATATATATATATATATCACATAAGCATCATATAAATAAATATAGAAATTTAACAACTAAAATAAACCAAATATATAACAACATTTCCTTCTACATAATATTTATTTCTTTACAACATAAATTTTTCATCCAAACTTTTATAATTTACATTATAAAACTTAAAAATATGTTTTTGCTTCCTTTCCTTTTTCCTTCTTCAAATTTTTAAAATAAAAAAAAATTTGCTCAACATATTTATAATGAAAAAGAAGAGGGAATGTAGAGAATGCAAATTTTAAGAGAAGGAAGGAAATTCATATGAGTAAAGGAGAGGAGGAAAGGGTTCGCTTGGGTGGCTTTAATGGATTAAAAGCCATAGGGATGCCACTTATACAAGTGTCTCATCAAAGATTCTTTGATAACATGACTCCCCTCTGACTCGTACTAAATTCGTCAGTCATTTGCTTGACAAAACACAGTATAAATGGCATCCTCAGCCCCACCTACCACCAACGGCTATTACATGCTTGCTAAGTTAGATTGGATGCCAATTTGACTAGCATCCTATTATTCTTTTACCTTAAAACTAAAATTACTTTAATTCTTGCATCAAACTTGTAAAATAATTTTTTAAACATTAAATCAAGAAAATGCCCTTCTTATACTCTTTGATTGTGCAACTAATTTTGTAACTTTACTTGTAGAATTCATGAAAAAAAAAGATGATGATGTTGTTATGATAAAAGAGAATTATGGGGCAATATAACTAAATAAATCTAAAAAAGTGGTTTTTGAGACATATTAAATCACTTTATATTAATGATAGAATGAAAAAATAACTTTTAAGGTGTCTATTGACAACAAATGGACTGTAATTAATATACCTTTGATGATGTTGTATTCTCTAAGAAAAAATGAGGGTAATCTTATAACCATAAATGTTATAATATTTACTTTTAATGGAGAAATCTATAAAATCTTGAAATTTTGCATCTTAAATTGGAAGTAGGAAGTAAAACTTCTTTATTTACTTTCTTCATAATAAATTCTACTAGTATTACTATATTTTATTAAGGAGAGATTGGATACATAATATATAATTAGGGTATTCCTACCTCTTTTTATCAATTTGTTAACACTTAATTTTTATCCAAGCTTTTTACCATGAGTAATAACATTAATTTTCTAGAAAGCTAAAAGTTTCTAATTTTCTAGAAAATTACATCTCAAATAAACTATTTATGCTAACTTCTTTTCCAAAAGAAGTTGCACTAACAAATTTTTTGGAAAGGAAAGTTGCACAAACTTTTCAAACCTAAAAAATGATTAATGTAAGTCACTTTTTAAGAAATAAAAAATTACATTTTCTCATATTAGAAGGTCACACATTTGACTTTCCTTATATAAGCCAACATACCATTTATTGAAAAAAGAAACAAAATAATTGAAAATAAATAATTTATATTCTTGACTATTTTCAAATTAGTTAAAAGTTTTAAAAGGAATTTCAAAGACTACAAATTATTTTCTATGCTAATAAAGTTTCTTAATGAAAATCTTTCAATCAACATGTTCTTTAAAATTGAAATCCTTTTTAAGAAAACAATCCATATTTTAGAAATTTTGAAAATTTTGGAGAAATTATCAAGATTAAGCATAATGAAGGAGTAATTTTACGCGCATCTTTCTTTTTTTAACCTTTAAATTTTATTTTATTTATTTGAAAATTCATGTAAAAATGGCAATGAATAGTTGTATTATAAAGTTATGCCAAGCATAATGATTTATATAAAAAATAATAAATTATTGATGTAATTTATATGAATATAAATTATTATGTCATACAACTTCGTGAGAATTTCATATTTATCTATTTCTCTACTTCATGTTATTCTAATGAATTTTTATGTTATTATATATAATGTGTGGACCTATATGTGTTAACATGACTAGTTGTAGGCCTCATTTTCCTTTATATTGTGATTTAAAATGATTGATTATATGGTAAACATTTTTCATCAAATCTATGATAAAACAAATAGTTCATTATCAAAATATATTATTTTAGTAATCCAAGTTAACAATAAAAAAGTGTCATTTGAGAAACATAGCCTAGCTAAAACATATGTTTTTCACATTTAGATCAAATTAAAAGAAAAATAAAAGATGTTAAACTAGATTGATAAATCATAAAATTGATAATAAAATTAAAGAACAAACTAAAATTGAAAATATATGTAACAGCTCATTAAATATCGTAAAATTATACATACTTTTTAAAAAATAAAAAAGGATAATGGTATAAATTTGCCAAAAATTTTCATGTTTCTCATCCTGCTAAAATTAGGTCATAAACCTATTAATCATGTTTAAACAAGTTAACAATATTATTTCTTGTCATCTCAGTTATTACAACCAAACTAGAATGATTTTATATATTTTTACATAATTACAAGCAAGTAAAGTACCTCTTATAAAATACCTTTCAAAAAAATTTAGAAAAGTTCGATGCTTTAAAAGTATTTTTTTTTAAAATACATTTTAAGTTTAATGTAAGATCTAAAAATGTTACATAGAAGTTTAACCTAATATTTACAAAAACTATCATTTGTTTATAAAATTTAAAAATTATTGAACATAACTGTCAAATAGAAAATAAAATAAGTTATTTTTTAATTCTTTTATGGTTCTATTAATATGCATAAGTAGACAATCTCATTTATTACCAATGGTAGATTTTTTTTAATCAAGATGGGTTTGAATAATGTGTTTGGTTTAGTGATTCACGAAGTTAACATTTACATGAAGTTCTCATGCAAGATAGCTAGTATTCTTTTCCCAATCGCATGTGTTAGTTTCCAAAAACTATCTTGCTTTATAGATGTACAAGAATAAAAATTACCTTACATTAAAAATCATATTGTAGGTTTTATTGTAAAATAGAAAATAAAATAAGTTATTTTTAAAATTCTTTTATGGTTATGTTAATATGCATGAGTAGACAATCTCATTTATTACCAATGGGTAAATTTTTTTAATCAAAATGGGTTTGAATCATGTGTTTGGTTAAGTGATTTAGGAAGTTGTATATCATTTGCATGAAATTCTCATGCAAGATAGCTAGTATTCTTTCCCCAGTCGCATGTGTTAGTTTCCAAGAACTATCTTGCCTTATAGATGTACAAGAATAAAAATTACCCTACCTTAAGAATCATATTGTAGGTTTATCGTAATTAGTTTTGCATGATTCTATGTTTTATATAACTATAAGAAAAATAAAATGCAGGACACTATCAACCAACAAATTTAATGAAAATAAGAAGAAGAAAGCAGAAATCCAAGTGAAATCTTCAAGCAAACAATAGCTAAAAGAGAAAAAAAAGCTTCAAAATTATAAACCTTATTTGTTCATATATTATATATTTATAAAATAAATTTAAATATACTAAGCTTAATGGTTACTTTCATGAATTAATTTTATTATTTAGAATATTAGGATGACGAAAGGTTTTAAGATAGAGTTAAAAAGATAACAATATTTATGATTTTTTTGTTGACTTGGAAGGTCCTCGAAATGGTAAGCAGTCCTATCTTACTAAATTGTTTGTGCATTAATTAACAACTCATAATTAAATTCTTTTCTCAAAACCTTTACATGTATATATTTTCAAAGTCTATACAAAATTAAAGGATGAATACCCTCAAAAGCCAATTATGAGATAAAAATTTATTACCCAAATATTCATTTAGAGTAAAAATATTTTTTTACCTTAAGTATTTTATCTATATAATCTTAGTTTATTTTCATATATTTTAACTTGTGTGGCTAAATTTATCTTATTTACAGTTCTAGATTTAGTTATGTATCTTTATTGGAGAATAAAAATCGAAACCCTAATCTTGGTATTGACTTTTATTAATTAGGGAGTAATTTTTACATTAATAATATTTGTCAAGTTGTTTATAAGGTTTGATCATGTATTGTAGTTGATTATTCCTTAAGTATGAGTATAACCTAACTTCAATAATCTTTGCAATAATAAAGCTTTTGATTTATACTCATGATTATAATGGCTATGTGTAAACAGTTGAAAGTAAAAGATTTTAGGTATTTTTTATACAATTTAAATGTTATAGTTTTTCAATGTCTTCAATTATGTTTTATAATTGAAAGCGAAAACCTAAATGCAATCTTCAAGTAAACAATGGGCATAAGAGAGAAAAAAGCTTCAAAAGTGTAAATCTTACTTATCCATATATTATTTATTTGTAAAATAATTTTTAATGTACTGAGTTTAATGGTTAATTTCATGAATTGACTTATTTTGTTTGGAATTTTAGGATGAGGAAAGGTTTTAAGGTAGAGTTAAAAAATGACAATATTTAAGATTTTGTGATTGACTTGAAAGGTCGTCTGAACAATAAGCACTCTCATTTTACTAAATTAGTTGTGCATTAATCATTAACTCATGATTAAATTCTTTATTCTAGACTTTTATCATGGATATATTTTTAAAGTTCATGTGGAATTAAATGATGAATACTCTCAAAAGCCTCTAATTATCGACTTTGAGACCAATATTTATCATCCTTATACTAATTTAGAGTAAAAATTTTTTTTTACCTCAAGTATTTTCTTCATAGAATCTCAGTTTAGTTTTGTATGTTCTAACATATGTGACTAATTTAACTTATCTTATTTATAGTTCTAGATTTAGTTATGTATCTTCATTAGAGAATGAAAATTGGAACTCCAATCTTAGTATTAACTTTATTTTTTAAAAAATTATGAATCATGGAGTAATTTTTACAATAATCATATTTATAAAGTTATTTGTAAGGCTTGATCATGTGTTGGAGTTGATTATTCCTCTAGTATTGGCTTAACCTAACTTCAATAATCCTTCAATAATGAAGCTTTTGATTTATACTTGTATTTATAATGATTATGTGAAAAAAGTTAAAAGTAAAATATTTTAGATATTTTTTATACAAATTATATGCTATAATTTTTCAATGTCTTTAATTATATTTTATAATTGAAAGTATGAATCCAAGTGGAATCTTCAAGCAAATAATGGGTAGAAGAGAGAAAGAAGGTTCAAAATTGTAAATCTTATTTGTCCATATATTATATATTTGTAAAATACTTTTAAATATCTAAGTATTTGAACATCTAATTTGCAAGCTATAAAAAGCAAAATCAAAATAAAATCTAACTTTATAAATTTCAATTTTATTTCTTATTTGGAAACTAGTTAGTTGTTTTAATGATCTTCTAATATGTAAAAGGTCTTTAGTTTTTTATCTTTATTTTTAATTACTAGTACATTGTATTACAGTTGATTGGTTCTTATTTCTAAGTTTTAGTCTATTATCCTTTGGTTTTTTTGTTGATTGATGCCTTATTTTTCTCTTCTTTATTATTGATATAATGGATAGTCATCACATGTGAATCATATTAGAGTTTAATAATTTTTTATTTTAGGCTAATCAAGCAACTATGAGTTGAAAAAAGATCATTTCAAGGGTATGTAGAAGAGCTAGATAAAGGTTTTGGGTGTAAATTTTATTAATTAAAGTTCTTAGTGGAATTGTAAGAATCAAACCACATTTGGTTGGAATTAAGGGTTATAATGTTGATATATATGAAAGAGTTCTAGAGAAATTTTGAGCTATAACTCGCTTAAAGATCAATGGTCCTTGTAAGAAATATAAAACTAAAGCTAGTTCAAACAAAATTAAAGCTAATCAATCCAATTCAACATCCTTTCATAATCTTTGTAATGGTCTCCATCAAAGTGTTACCATTTTAAAGATAAAAGAGGATAATAAGAGCATAGAGGTTGATGAAAAACTCATAAAATTCATTTTATTGAATATCCTTTCTCCTCACTTTGTTGAAGTACAATCTTTCATTAATTTTATGATTAGTGTAGCTTAATTTGATTCTAACATATATGACGAATGCAAAGGAATCATGGGTCAAAACTAGTTGCATAATAATGATCAACAAATTCAATCTCGTTTATAGTTTTAACACCTTTTCTTTGAAGGACTCGACCAAGGTATTTTAATTTATATTACTTAGTTTGTAATGCTTAAGGCTTGTTATTCTCTACAACTCATGATATTAGAGATGAACATGTTATCTAACTTATTTGTGATAATAAGGATATGTGTCACAATTTGAAGTACATGATTAATAGTTATCCTAAAATATGTTTGATTTCGTGTGTTGCCCATAAGCTTCATATTATTCTCTTTTATACATTTTATGACATTTCATAGGTAAAAGATACCATCAAGGATGCAACAATCATTATAGAGTATATGTTTGATGATGAAATTATATTATTATTGATGAGAAAGTGCACAAAAAATATGGAGTTGGATACATCCTTATTGTACTAAATTTTCATTTTATAAATTGCTTCAATTAGTATTTGATAATAAAGAATAACTATGACACCTTATTTCTTATATGAACCAGGAAGCATTATAATATAAATATAATAATGAAAAGAATGAAGCAACCATAGTTGCAAATAAAGGCACTTCAAAGTATTTATATGAAGAAATGAGGCTAGGTAAATAAGCTATTTTGAAGTAGTATAATAGCAACAAGGAGCACTCTTTGGTATGAGAGTGTCACATAACATAATTGATGTGGATTGAGGGAACTAATTGTAGGAATATAATATTTTTTCAAGCCAATGCATCAAACTTTGAATTCAATGTAGAAATTACATTAAGCTCATGGACCCCCAAAATTGATTTTCTTAGAGTGGCTCCTCTCCCATATGTCCATTCATAAGTATTATTTTGTACATTCAATGAAATTATATAGATTATTAAAGATAAAATGATTGACTTACAAGTCACTAGAGAAGAAACATCAACACTCAGACATCAAATACTATAAAATACAGACATGTAACACTTAATGAAGAAAAAGCTAAACTTAACAAGTAAGGATGTCTTTCTCAAGCTATAAAATAGAGCTTTTGTCATTTTATTAAAGAGAGTCAAGGATGATGAAAACAATCCCAATATATATTTATTTCATACCAAAACCTTTTTATACCCACTGGACCCAACTTGACTTGACCCATTTATGGTAGAAGATTAATATTTACACTAATCGCTATTGGTTTTCCTTTCTTTCTTTTTATTATGAAATTTAATTTTACATACAAATAAAAACTTAATTTTGTATATTACTTTTATGAATATTATTTCTTTTCAATGGATTTGCTTGAGAAGATTACCTTTTTTTTCATTATATTATTTATTTCTCAATTTTTTGATAAAATTTCACTTTATGATTCTACTTTGTTACTTCAAATATGAAAAAAATGATAACTTTAGGATTTGAAGGTTCAGAAAACAAGATTGGTGCTGGTATTATTACTTTAAATAAAAACCATGATGATGGAAATATTTAAAGTCATAGAAGAATGGAGCTTAGATCCAATTGATATTGAAAAATACAATCAACTTATTAATGAAGTTGACCCTAACTAGGTATTGAATTTTATTTATATAATATAAAAATAAATAAACTAATAGAAAAAGGGTTCAATTTTTAATACAAATACTAATATTTTAAATATAAAAATCCATACAAGTATGTCAAACCTACATGTTTAATAAAGTGTATAATAGCAACTATATAATATTCATATACATTTCATTATTAATATAATTGTTTGAGCATATATATGTTACTTGGTCTTATTATAATCTATGATAAGTATTTTTAAATTGATTGTTGTAGTTACACCATTAATTTATATATAATAATTATGTAACATATAAATAAATCAACATGTCAGTATTCATAACAATATATCATGATCATATGAATATCATTTTACGTTAAATGTTAATTATATTCATAATTTATATTGTAATAAATATATGATCATATATGATATGTAAATTATTCTATTTAGTACTTTATCATTGTCGAATCGCTTGTTAAATATAATAATATAATTAAAAAATATTAAATACTTACCTATTCTCTCTTTTCCCTTATTGGTTGTGCGCCATATCTCAATATGATAATCAAGTTATTTAGTTATGCACTGGTCATATTTCATAAGCATACCTTTACATATCAATTAATTCTCTTCTGTACATCTTAATTTTATTCCATTCTCTACATATATGTTCATACCTACGTAATTATATATATATATATATACCCATATCAAACTTCATGAAGCCAAATAATCTCCCTCCTTTTCTCAATAATAATTTATTGTATATAGTCAGATTGCCTGCCACCTACACATGCCCTTGTAATTAACTAGTTATACATATTTCTTTACCACGCACATTCACGTTATCCCTTCCTGAAAGTAATTAAATGTCAATCCCTTTATATACTTGGGTCAATACAGTATTTAGTATCCACCATCATTCACATAAACCAAAACTTCAGAGTGTGAACTGTTAAGCTTTGTTGACAAATTTTACATATTCAGATGACTATAAATAATAGATAGAATTTATAAATTTAAAATTAAATGATAATCATTTAATTAAATTAATTAATTAATTATTTAATTTAATTTTTATTAGGGAAGGAAGTCTTGTTTAGGAAATCAATGCGAGAAGTACTCATCATTTCTTGAGTTTTCAGCGAACCCAATTGGTAGTGGCCAATTAGAGCCTACTCGCTTTTCAATCTCTATTTGCTTTTATTATTTTTGAGAGAAACCGGTTTGTACTGAACGGGCCTTTTTCTTCTTCTTCAGAAGGTTGGATCTGAAAAACTGAAAGCCGACTTCAGATCTCTCTACGTCTTTCCCTCTCGCGCGCTTATTCAGATACTTATCTCAACAAGAGAATGGCAGTAGTCTCAGCTCACCAATTCGCGCCGTGCATTACTTGCCACGCCTGGAGTCCTGATCACTCTAGTAATTTCATTTTCTGCCTTGTTATGGATTCGATTATTCATTTTCCTTCCCTCTTTATATGAATGGCTGTTGATCTCTGCTTCTTTTTTTTTTTTTTTTATATATTTTTGCTCTTGCAGTGATTGCGCTTTGCCCAAACAATAATGAAGTTCACATATATAAATTGTCAGCTGGAGATAAATGGGAGAAGATACATGTCCTTCGAAAGGTACCTTTTATTGTTCTTCTTGTTATTTTTAATGGTTAGATCTATCGAGTTCATGCAGACATTTAGTTTATTGAGGAATGTGTTGTGTATTGTTGTGCCTAATTATTGATAGAATTTTACTATATAAATGATAGAATTGCAAGAACTGATTCATTTGATTTCCAAATTTAGCTGTTGCGGACAGTTTGTTGTTGCTAGAATTTAGTTCATTTAGGTGTTCCTGTTTTGTATGATCAAATTTCTTGATGGTATCTCCAACTCTTTGTATGTGTAAATGAGATTGTGGTATCAAATTTAAGCTTCAAAATGTCATCCTTAATTTTGCCTCTCTTTTGTCCCAGCATGATCAACTTGTCTGTGGGATAGACTGGAGCATTAGATCAAACAGAATTGTTACTGCTTCTCATGATCGGAATTCGTGAGTGCTCACTTTTATTTATTTTTTCTTTTCTTTTTTTTACACTTTTTTTTTTTATTTTTTCAGTTTTTTCTTTTGTAGTGATTATTTTGCACATCTGTCTCTTTCACCTATTTGCACATATCAAATGTGCGTTTGTGAACATCTATTTCACTTTGTTGTGTTGTTGCTTATCAAGATATGTATGGAACAAAGAAGGGGCAGAATGGGTGCCAACCCTTGTTATCCTCAGGCTTAACCGTGCAGCACTGCGTGTCCAGTGGAGTCCAAAAGGTACTGAAACCATAAATCTTAACAGCTTTCTCATTTTTACATCTCTTATTTAATGCCCAAATGATCTAACACGTGAATTGAAATTCACCCATGCAGCTAGTTAATAAGCTTTTTTAACCGGTTAAGCATTGTGATTTCTTCATGTGAATACTTGATGTTGACTCTATGAAGACCTGTTGTCAAAGTCTTAGAGATAAATGATTGCCTAAATTGTATACTTATTTCCGAGTGAAAGTTTGATATAGAGAATATGTAACATTCTTAAGTAAAACTGAATGGATATTTGATTTTTTTTTTTCTGTTATATTGTGGATCCTATTTCAACGAAGACTTGTGCTTTTGTATGTTTTCCTTTTTCGATGCCTTAAGAATATGGTCCTATTTTCTTTTTTAAATGGTATCCAATAGCTATTTGTCAAAAATTACCTTCATTAATTAATATAACTGTGTGAGTTCCAATACAATAGCTCTAAAAGAATTATATGGTTAAATACATTATAAGGGTAATTTGGAATAATAAGTTGAAAAGTAATAACATTTATTCACTGTTGTAATCCATTTAAATATAAATGAGACCATCTTTTTTGACACAAAGAGGGAGTATGTATAAAATGTAGTAATTTTGATCCATTATTGCTTGTTAGATTTATTTCTTCAAGGGAAAGCTACAAACACTATGGACATTTTTGTTTATTTCACGAATTGTAATTTAATACTCAGTGTTTTTGCTGGTTATTTGAAGCAGAGTTCTACAATCTTGTCCATATATCCTTGTGCTAAAGTCTCTAATCTAGGCCTTGCAAGTCGCCTTGATGTTACTTATTGTTCGTGTTGAATTTCAAGCACTAGCTTCCTGTTATTCTTTATACAGTAATCGTTTGTGCTATATTGTTAGACTTGATGGATGTCTTTTTTTTGTTGCAATTGCAAAAGTTATGCTATTAAGCATTTATCAATGTCTTGCTATCTTCAGAGAATAAGTTTGCTGTTGGAAGTGGGGCTAAAACTGTTTGTATATGTTACTATGAGCAAGACAACAATTGGTAATCACCTATCATTTGCATTTTCTCTTGTTAATTTTATGTTAATTGTTTGACTTTATCTACTTGTACATTTGCTTGAATACTACTAGAAAAAGATTTTATTTAACTTTATAGTTGTTTTTCTTTAAATTGGAGCTTTGGTTGTTCGCTTAGTGCAACATCTGATATTTAGGCTATGGGCTTCGGATTTTGGATTTTGGGTTTTGTGGAAACCGTTAGTTTATGTTGGCGCTAAAGTTTAAATGACTGGCTTTGTTTTGTTGTAAGATGGTGGCATAATGATTGCTAAATTAATTTTCAGCAGTGTTCTATTGACTGTTTAGCTCTTAGCATGTGCTTGACCAACATTTGGGAGCTATAGTTTTCAGATATAACCATTGAAGGCTAGAAATTCCATGCATTGTCATTACACATCTTAGTTCTATTTTCTCCTGAGTTTTCCAAATAGTGTAAATGCATCTTTCCTTAAATATTACGATAGTGTTTATCCCCTATGTTGGTTTTGATTATGAAAAGTTGACACCACTTCCACTCTGTCGTGGATGGTCCTGGACTTCAGGGTAAATTAGATCACCTGTTCTGAATTACAACATATTAGGAGCTCAAAAAAGAAACCGTGATAATTTGAGAGCTCAAAATTGATTTTTTTTTAAAAAAAATTAAGATAATTTAGATCTCAGCAAAATAAAGTTTCAAGCGCTCAATAAAAAAAATCATGATAGTTCAAGGGATATATATCTATTTTCCAAGTGTCCTTTGTGTATGTCCTATATTGATTTCTCTTCACAACAGATTTTATTGTGTGACCTTTGTCTTAGCAATTAATATTTTGAGACATCACTTACAACAGATTGTCGCAAAACTCCCAAGTTCTTGCTTTCATGTATATGCTCTAAATGGCGAGACTAGGTTCTTAACATGTTGGTCATACCTTCTCAAAGGAAGTAGTCCATACCTGCTTATATACTTGAGATCGGTAAAAAGGATCTAATTCTCATTGTGGCTGATCCATGTTTACTTATGTGTACGCTGCTACAGGTGGGTCAGTAAACTTATCAGGAAAAGACATGATTCTTCTGTAACAAGTGTTGCATGGCATCCAAATAATGTCAGTATTTTCCCTGTTTCTATTTTGTGTTCAAGATGTAAATAAGTTGATCCATTGATTTGATTTATATTTGGGCAAGGAATGAAATAGTAGATGTTGTATGAATAGTAGTTCTTCCTCTCTTTTATATTGGATGGTATTTGAATAAGTTGATGTCATTAAAATAATACTACTACAGATTCTTCTTGCAACAACATCTACTGATGGAAAATGTCGAGTGTTTTCCACTTTTATAAAAGGTGTTGATACAAGGTGTGGTTAACATATTTTTGGAACAAAATTATTTGAATGCATTGGTCCTTCTATCTAATACTAATCTAAGCACTTTTACACTTATGTTTCCTCTAGGTCTGAGACCAAGGACTCAAAAACAGGCTCTTCTTCAGATTCCAAATTTGGGGAGGTCTGATTTTCTTATTTCATTGTCTTCTCAATTTTTGTTAAGCATTTCCATTGTAATATATTCAAAATTGGGTTCTTGTACCAGTTTAAATTAGTGATGTGTAGTTTTGTGAAATTCAGCATAATGTAGACCAGCCTTTAGTTTAAACTTTAAGGATTAATGTTGTTTTAAGGTCAATATGACACTTCATTGTGTCTCAACTTAGGAATTTAAGATTTAGGGAACTAGAGATAACTTGGACGGGAATAAGACCATGTACTAAGAGAAATAAGGCAATACATGCACTAGAACCTTTGGTTTGTAGCCAATGACGACCTTGATTTTGATGTGAATCCTGGGGGTCCAGGTGAGGAAGACTTCCAGTAAGTGATAAACCAGGTTGCAATTGAACGCTACCTGCTTTTCTTAATTGTGTTCTGGGCCATTCCTTTTCGTGTTTTCTCTTTTCTGTTCAAAGGTGTTGAGAACTAGAATGAATAATGCACAGAACATAATGCCCTAGGAAACCAATGACTTTTGATATAAATTTTTATTTGATTTTGAGTCAACCTAATGTCATTCTGACTGCTGTTATATTCACATGGCTTTCTTATAATGTTATGTTCATGTAAAGAGTTCATTGTCTGATTAGGTTAACTTTCATATAACACACACACACACACACACACACACACACACACACACACACACACACACATAATTTGTTGATGATAAGCTGCTTTTTTCATACAAAATTTACTTTTGTTTTATAATTTTTGTCAATCCTGCATGATGGTAATATATCTTATTGGTCTCATTTTCTGTTGAAGCAGCAAATTATTCAGCTAGATCTGTCATTTTCATGGGCCTTTGGTGTTAAGTGGTCACCCAGTGGCAATACCCTAGCTTATGTAGGTCAGAAATATCCTTTTGCTCTATGCCACTTGCAATGATAAAGCTCTTGGTGCAGCATTCTTGCAACAGCATTATTACTGGTCTTATAGGTTTTATTCATTTTACCTTCTTTCTTTTATTTGCAGAAACTTTTATGCAAATTTATCTATTTTTTGCATAGGCTGTTTTGTTTTGACAGAGCCGCGATGGCATGAAATCAATGAGAATCTTGCTTGTTGCTAATGTGTCCCCTTAATCTGTTTTAATTTTTGAGCATATAAACTTTTGATAGTCAAAAGTGTTGGAACTGATTAGGGGTGGCTATTCTGTGGCATTCTGCCACTTCTGTACTCTACAGGTCATAATTCTATGATTTACTTCGTTGATGATGTTGGTCCTTCTCCATTGGCTCAAAATGTTGCCTTTCGTGATTTACCTCTCCGTGATGTGGGTTGGCATCCACTCTTGTTAATTTTTTGAGTTTATAATTACATTTGTTACTACATGTTAAATCATTGAATATTGGATTGGGATTGCTGCTTTCAGATCATTTTTGTTTCCGAGAAAATGGTCATAGGTGGGGGATTTGATTGCAATCCAATGGTATTTGCGGCGGATGAAAGAGGAATATGGTAAGTTTAAATCATTAAATCATTGTTTTACTGCTTTTAGTCGATGTTTTTTTTCCTGCTCTGAGAAACTAATGAGGTGATGTCTTTTTTGCTTTCTCCTCTTTTGACTCCTTCAGGAGCTTTATCAGGTTTCTCGGTGAAAGAAAATCGTCCATATCAAGTTCAACCTATGGTTCACAGGTATGTTGTATTTATGTCTATTCCAATTCGGTTCATGCGAGGGATTTTTTCCCTTGGACAGTTGAATATTTTTGGTTTTGCTGAGTGATTTGTGACTTCAAATGATACATTGTTAAAAATGATTAAAAATGTAGCAGTGAAAGATTCAAGTGTGTTGATATTTCATCTTGCAAGAGCTTTTGATTTTCTTATTGCATAACATGTTAAATTACTGGGCAATTTCTGGGATTGAAGATGTAATTGGTATCTTAATGGTAGCACTGCTGTTGTTATGTATGGGAGTTGCTTTTTGCTCTTATAAATTTCTCATTTCTGAGGTTTTTAGGCTTTTACAAACCATGGTTTTAACAATATATTCTTCTCCCTCACTCTTGACCAGTTTTCTGAGGCGTTTGGGAAGTTATATAGTCAATCGAAGATTGGAGGGAGCAATGATTCAATTGATCCTACAAAATCTCGCAGAGGCATTCATGACAATTGCATAAAGTAAATATTTATGAATTTCTATGGAATAATTACCCAATTTCTTCCTTCTTTCCTCCCTTTTTCCTTCATATTTAGGTAGCGAAAATCCATTTAAATGACTTGTTATCTAGCCTGCCCATATGCTTCTCCATTTGCTTTATGGAAAGCATGCAATTCACGTGACATTGAACAACTATATTCAGATCTTCTGTGGATTATTACATGACACTCTATTTGTGGTACTGTAGCTGTATTGTGCCTCTTAATGACACGGGGAGTTCTAGAACACTGCGCTTCAGCACTTCAGGTCAGTGAAAGAAACTGACGTGCAATCATCGTTGAATATCCTCACTATCTGCGTTCTTGTGCATTCATTAATTGCACAATTTTGCACCCTTACAGGATTAGATGGAAGAGTGGTTATCTGGGATCTGGAGAACCAGGAAGATCTATCTGAGTATTTATGAGCAACAGTCTCATTGTTTACTAGTCCGTTCTGGTATATCAAAATATCAAGGTAGCCCTGAATTCTGGAAATGTGCGTGGTATAAGTTGACCTGAGTGCATGTGGTTTAACTTTGAATTAAAAAGGTAAAAAAGTGCTTGTAAATTTCTTGTTTATAAAATTTGGGATGTAAGGAGTATTGCGTTTTCATAACTAGTCGGAAAGAAAATGAAGCCATTCTACTAATAATACAAAGTAGCATCAAACTCTTGGATTTTGTTTGTTGATATTATGTTTATTTTTCTTTAGGCTGCTACTTCATATATAGATCACAGACTTCATCGTCATAGCTCATTTCATTTTCTTCTTCTTGTTGAGGGCCATCGCTAGGCAGCTTCAAAGAAAAATGGAGGCAACTTTTTCGCCTTAAGAATGTTCCGGCGAAAAATATATTAAGATTGTACATATGCAATGCATGATAGATTTGGATGAATGTTTATATTTAGGACGATTTTAAAATCAAAAATCAAAAATTTTTAAAAAGCTTATAAAAATGATGGATGTTTTAAATATTTGTAAAATTAATATTTTTATGATTTAACATAAATTTGATACAAGTTTTATGCAAGAAAAAAATAGAATTTTTATGAGTATAAAATTAAAATTAAAATCTTTTCTATAATTGTCTTTATATTTTGTAGATTTTTGGTTTTATAAATATTCCTTTTGCTCAAGCATAGGATGCTTGCATATTTGACGTTATTATTACATAATTTTTCTTTAAAAAACAATCTTATAAAATAAATGAGCTTTGTTTTTCTGAAAAAATAAATGAAATTTCAGTGATACAATTCCATTATATATATATATATTTCTTATCAACAAAGATGCCTTTGTTTCGTTGGTATCTATTCTCATGTTTCAATAAGTTCTTAACAAATTCAAATAAAAAAAATTTAAACACTTTATAAATTTATAAAATTATATCATTTCATCGAATTGAAATAATTTATATAGTATTAAATTCTTTTGTAGATATAAATTCTTTTAGGAGGTGAATTTTCTAACTTCATTCACTTTTATTTATGAGG
Source organism: Dalechampia spathulata (assembly GCA_948192965.1). NCBI lineage: Eukaryota > Viridiplantae > Streptophyta > Magnoliopsida > Malpighiales > Euphorbiaceae > Dalechampia > Dalechampia spathulata. Next base: position 18,056 of record CANYBF010105501.1, read on the forward strand.
AATTGTGATTTAATTGATTTTATTGCAATAATAATATTAAAATTTATGGATTTCAAATTACATGTAATTTATTGATTCTATAGAATTTAGATTTCTTTAATCCAAATGGACCCTTAATCTTTTTTAATGTGAAACAAATGTGCACTCAACAATTGTAATTTGTCTATACAAACACTTTTCTGTTAAATAATAAATTATAGTTAGCATATATACTTTTCTAATATTACTTTTTATTATTTTTGTATTTTTTTTATCATTATTTTTAATTTAGATATGAATTGTATTTAAAAAATTGATTACATGTAGATATAACTTATTATACATCTACTTAAATATTCGTGAGCTTTATTTTAATCATTATTTTTAAAGTATTAATACTACACACTAAATATTTTAAATTTTTTTAAACTTTAATTTTTAAAATTTACTAGAACAAAGTATATTACCTCTCTCGCGCAAATACACATATCTAAAGAGAGACATTTTTAAAAAATGTTTAAAAAGATATTTTCCATTTTATATGATTCATCTATATTGTTTTTTAAAAACTTTATGTCATGTAATATTTAGTTATTAAGTTTTAATTTTCAAACTTTTTCTAAATATTTGGTATATATTTTTGTACTTTAAACTGATTTTTATTATTTAAGTTAATACAAAAATAATATATAATTTATTATACTACAAGAAAATGAAAAACTAGCTACCAATAAGCTTATTTCGCTATTTTGTGAAAAAAATAATGATGAATTAGTTCTTTCTAAAAATAAAATAACAAGACCATGTAGATTAATGACTATTGAGTAATTGAAATGTTCTTGTTGATAAAAACCATTAAAATTCCCATCAAACTATGATAGGAAGCTTTTAATGATAAAATTATTGAGGATTCAATATTTATATACAATGCATAAATCAAATTTTTATAACATAAAGCAATTAAAATTTACCTTGTTGCTACATCTCCATTTGATGCTACACCTTGAGCTCTTACTACTCTTGAGAACTATATCCATTTCATTATAAGGCAGGTTGGGTCGTTTTCTTTTGTTATGATTTATAGTATGATATATGTCATTTTATTATTTTTCATGTTAGAATCAAGTAGGTGTTTGAAAGTGTGTATCATGATATTTCAAAAGTGGTTAATGGAGTAAAGAATCATATAAGCTTTTGTGCTCCCTAATATTATGAAGTGTATCAAGAGGACTTTCAAGTATATCTTCTTTTATACATAATTTTAGTTATTCATTTTTTCCTTCTCTATTGTTTACTATTACTTATCATTTCTAACATGATCGGGTGTTGAAACAGTCAAATTAATTCCTACTTCCCCAATGTAGAAATATAATAATTTTTGTAGTAGCAGAAGAAGGGTCGATCCCATAGGGATGGAATAATCCTTTGGTTCTTTATGATAAAAATAAAATAAAAAGAATTTTAATTTATTGAAGGAAAATAAAGAATAAAATGAAATTAAATTTTGGAGTGATATAAATTTGGAAAACTTCCCAACCAAAAGCCATAAATATTCATTGTCAGATCATGATCATTAATTCAAATATTGTCTAAGGGTAAAATTTACTAAGTCGGTTATAGAATGTTAAGGTACAACCTTACATGAACAAATTCTTCCTTATTATTAAGATGACCAGGAAGCAGCTCTACAATCACCTTTAGTCCCTGGATAGATATGGTGAAAATAGGTTTATACTTAATCTTCCAGAAATAGCATAAAGAATGAGAAGAACCTGACTCAAGTTAATAGTTGAGACTTAACATCCCTTGTATTCAAACTAAATCGCTAAAACTCATAAAGAAATTTAAACACCTTTTACCTTGCTTAACACTTTGATTGCTACTCTAGTAAGTCGAGTGACAATTCCGGATCAAAGAACTCGCATAGCAATATACTATTATCGAACATATGCAACAAGCTCTTTTTACATACCTCTGAAAATAATAATGGTTTTATGATTTGCTGAATTAAAACGAATAGCGAAATACCATTAAAATTAAATACATTTTGATCTCACATGATTCTCAATGAATTATTTGTATTGCTTCCGATTAGGAATCCAAAGTGTCTATCCAAGCATCATTGGTAATAACATAAAAATAAAACAAAGAAGAAACATAAAAAGAAAATATTCAAATATATGAAAGAAAAATAGAACAAGTAATTTGATTCCTAAATTCTCCACCACCACACCTATAATAAGAACAAGCCTCCTATTTATAGGGGTAGAATGGATTAGATAAAAATAAATAAATAAGTGTCAATCCTATCTTCTGTTAAAAAATTTTAAATTTGATCCTTATCTAACTTTCAAATTTTAAAATGGAAAATAGCTTCATCAGGTCTCTTCGCTCCCTTTTATGCTCATAAGCCTTGGTCATAAGTCTATATTCTATCTTTAACTCAAAAACATGTAAAAATGCCATTTTATCCATCTTTTTACTTTTTCTCTATTTTTACCTATAAAATACAAAAATAAGACCAAGTCACTTGTTCTAGCCAAATTCCTTATTTAAAATATACCATTTTAGACATGAAAAACATGTAATTTGGCGTTCGATCATAACATGTTAGTAATTTCTTAAAATTTATAAAGATTATTTACTTTAAATTATTAAAATGTTAGATGAGATAGTGAATTAAATATAATAGGAGAAGCTAGTGAATGGTACATTAATATTGTATAAAGTATCAAGAAATGAGATCAAAAGCCTACATATATGAAGCAAGATATGTAGGATGTGTAACTTGCAATCAATAATACTCGATTTATCATTGGTAATCTATTCATGGTTCCAAACTTAACAATGGAAATTAAACATGAGGATTATGCTTATTGTAGGAATTAACTTAACACCTTATAACAAATATTGATGATAGTCATGCACCAATTTTATTTGCATTCTTAAACTCATTCCCTCTCCTTTAAGAGGATTTATGATGTGTCAAGTCAAAGTAAGGAAGAGGATGGTTTAGAACTTGTCTCCTATACTAATGGTTTTATTCTTATGAATGAGCAGGAGAAATAACTTGCAAGTTGCAAGTAAAATATTTTCAATAATTGTTTATTCAGTTTTAAGCTATTATTTGAGAGTTTGTTTTGATAATTTATGTTTATCCAAATAATTTTTTATTGATCATTCCAAAATTTTATTTTTTAGTAAGCTTGGGAAAAAGACAAATTAGAGTCTTCTTCTTATGATTTATTCATGTATTATACATAAAAACATGATAAAGTTACTTTTATCGATTGGAGATCTTAACATATGTATGTAAGTATAAATTATAAATATATTTTTATCATTTCTATTAGTCATGCATAAATATTTATCACATTTATTTCTTTTGTTCAAGTCTAAATTTGTTTACTTTTATTTGATCATATTATTATGCTTTGCGAGGAGGCAATTTAGTGACAATAAGATAAGATAATCAATGAGTCTTAGCTATTTCACGAAGTTATACTAAAAGCTTTTAAGGGTTATATGATAGATATGAGTTATGGTAGCAAAATTAGCCCACAAAAAGTTTTAAATTTAATATTCAATTATCTTACAAATGCATGCTCGTAAATATACGGGTCATAATTGTAGTATAAAAGATATCAATTTTACAAGGAACTCAAATTCTTGCTAAATACCATGAGAAAATGTTAATTAATTATTTAAGAAAATGGAAGTGTTGGAAGTGTCATGTCTTTCGGTTGCGTAACATGCTCTCATAGAATGATTATTAACTTCCTAACCGAGGAAGTCAATAATTATCCTACAAAGGATTCCATAGATTCCGTAAAATTTTTTTTATTATTTATACATATAACTTGCATGCAAACTCATATTAATCCAAAACATTTATTGTCCCAGGTTATAATATAACATCATAATTATGTCATCACGTCATTAGAGTTATAATATATACACATTAATATTTTACATATCTTTAGTTTTGCCAAACTTACTTTATTTACTGCTAGAGTACTTTATTTAAGTAGTTGCACAATAATTTATAAAGATAGAAGTCTGAAGGAAACTTAAACCATTTACCAATAAACTGTTGATATGTCCAGCTACTTTACTAATATCCTGGTTCTGCGACTTTGCTTGGTCCTGCATTTATCAATTGACAAACACTGAGTATAAACTCAGTGGTGCTAGTTATAGCATGTAATATAAGTAATCATATAATCCATTAGTTATAACATTTAAAAACTTAAGGCATTTATATTTCATGACGTGTTGACGCCAAGTAAACTTTATATCATATACTTCAAAACAACATGTCTATTTCATTTGTATTTCATGTCATATATGTATGAACCATTTAGCATGACTATCTTAAAATATGATGAAATTCCAACCATAATAAGTATTCAAGTGAAGTTAATATATCATTTAATCATAC
>CANYBF010105593.1:0-10686 GCA_948192965.1 Dalechampia spathulata
GATAGTAATTTATAAATTTCTATAATTATAGAATATAATTATTTAAATGAGCTAATTTATTTATGTTGTGTCATATTTTATAATAAATGATTCTTGATGTAACATTGGTGATGAATTATTATGTTATGAACTTATAATTAAGGTCAATGGTTATATGTTATAGATGTTATATAAAATGGATGTGGAAAGGGCAATTTTTATGAAATGAATTGATATAAAAAAAATAAGAGGGAGAATGCATGACATAGAAGGCATTCTCACAGACAACATTTCTCATTCATGTATCATGAAAGTTCAGTGAACGATATAATGAAAGTGCCATGAATAAATGATAATATAATTAAAGTTTAATGTCACCCATTTCTGCTAATTATGTTGGATGTTGTTAGAGAAAATAATTAATATAATTAATTATGTCATGAATTGTTTATGTAAGGAATACATGAAAAAGTGAAAGATGGTAATTATGAATCCTTGTAGGAACTTAGTATATTGTTAAATGTTTATGGAAGTGATGAGGTTAATTTTGTATATGTGTTGAAGTAATCGGGATTATTGAGAAATTATGATGGAATGATGATATATGATATTAACTTTTAATGATGATAACATGAAGAAAGGATATTTTTTTAAAAAAAATATTAGTATATGAGTTATTCCTATAAAAAATAGTGATATAGTAAAGATAATGAAATATAATAGTGATAAACTAATTATTACAATGAGTTTATACTATTAACATTTTATGAGAACATTTAAATGAAATGGTATAGTGGATATGAGTTTATGATATAGGATATGATATATGTGATTAAGATTTTATTGTTTATAGAATTAAATGAAAAGGGTAATGTTATAAGAGAACAAGTGATATGTATCATATAAATAAATTTACTAAGGTCTTGATAAAATGGAACAATGTGCTAAGTATTATTAGAGATTAAATACAGATTTATAAATCTGAAATATTCAGAAACACTAGTTATTATGTTTGTATGGTAAGTGATGATTATGATGAAATTCATTATTTATATCCATACTTTTTAACATAATTTGTATTCACACGATTACCTCATTTATTTATGCAACATTATGTTGATTTTGAAAAAACACACATCAGTTTAAATATTATACTATTGTTACTATTACTGCCATTACTGTTATTACTGTCAATACTTTTATTACTGCCAATACTTTTATTACTGCTAATACTTTTATTACTACTAATACTTTTATTACTGCCAAAGTACCAAATATATAAGTAGCACGAATATCGCAGAATAGAGATTTGCTGTGAAGTCTTAGTCCTATACCAAATGCACTATCTGAATAACCTGCTGTTGACTCCACTAATTTCCTTGATCCCTAATGTCACTATTTCTTGCATTCATCAATTAATAAATGCTGAGTATAAAACTCAATGGTGCTAGTAAAATAAATAAACATAAATAACGTAGCAATCACATGTTATAATAAGAGCAAAGGAATCATCATTTCAACATAATCATAATGCATCAGCATAAATCCTAATCATTAATAACATATGCCACTAGCTAAATGTCATAATCACCATTAACCAACCTTTACTACTTACCTGTAAATTTCATTTCAGTACTAGCATTTAATCTTAGTCATTTATACATGTATTTATACTATTATACAATAATGCAATGTTGTATGTATCATCATTTATTCATAGTCATTCTCAGTATCATCATCATCACAATATAACATTCTATAACATTATGTCATCAATATATGAAATATGATGACTTATGCCTTTTGAGAATGTAATGTATGAATTGCACTCCTTTTTTTTTCCTTGTAATATTTCATTTCATTTCATTTGCCCTTTTTTCATTTTGAGGCCTTTTCATATGCGTGCATTGTACTGAGTCTTTCATTTCATTTCATTTATGTGGTTCAATAAACTAGAACCCATTTCACATTTATTTATTTCCTTTTTATTTCATTTCTTTTCATTTCATTTTTCTTTCCGTTCAATTCCGTAGGAATTCATTTCATAGCTCAGTACATTTTCATTTAACATTTCCTCACTTGCACTCATTTTCCTCCTTTCTTATTTCTCCATGTTATGCCATGAATCATATGATAATGCAATGAAGCTTATGAAATGATAAATGAATGTCATTGTATTATACCATAGATAGCGCCCCTTTTTAATGAATTTAATGATCGAGGAAACACTAACGCAACTAGTACAAACCTGCGATTTCCTTTCCTTTATTTCAATTCCCTGGTGGTACGCGTTGATTTTCCTCTGAACCACCTAAATCATAATTCAATATTCATCTTTAATCAACAAATTGAATTCCATCATTAATCATCCATAATTCACACTTTGCAATCATATTCCACTGTAAAATAATCATTTACATATACTAATTCAATTCACTTACTATAACATAGTATTAATTAGGAAATCATATTAGCATTTACAATTATATCACTATTCATTTTAGTTATATTAGCTATTGTGTAATACAAACTAAATTATAACATATATGATATTAAACTAATATAATCTTCATACTATTGAAAAATTATATTTATTGAACTTTCCATTATTATATTATAAGTATAATACTCCTTTCAATAAAATAAACATTACTTATATTAATCCATAATCATATATAAACTATTTTCTTACCTTATTCCTTATTAACAACAAAACTTGTATTCTATGGAAATATATTTGATATTATAGTATAATACACAAATATAGTTAATATCATAATACAATACACTTAAAAATTTCCAAATAATATCTTATTTATATATTACTTTAGTGATTAATATAATCCATTAACATCATTTATTTAGAAAGTATTTAAATTATCATCTTTTAATTTCTTAAATCAAGCCCTTTTAAAAACCACTTTTATTTAACCATTTAAATAGTAATCCAATAAAATTAATTTAATGTATATATCTCTTTAAAATTTTTATTCAAACATCCATTTTCATATCCATGGTCGCATATCACACACTCTTTACACTTCACTTTTATCTTTCATTTTTATTCAATAGATTTAGATCTCAAGTAAAACCATTTCATACCATTAATTAGTTACTTAATTAAGCTTTCTAATAACACTTAACATGCTTAATTAATTCATTCTTTAAGCCTTCAACATTCACATGACCGTATGCTTCAATGATATTTCCCTTAACATGTGAAAATGGATCCTAAGTTTATGCTAATCAAAACATGCCATACATCATATTTAACACTAAAATACTTCAAGGTTACTTCAAGTTTTAAGCTATAGAATCAAACCATCAATCATAATAAAATGTTTTCCATAAGTTTAAATCTGTTAAGTTCAAAATCAAATGTAACCGTAACACTTCAACTTAACTCAATTTGAAACTTAAGTTATTTTGCTTTTTCTTAAGTGATTACCTTATGATCTTACCAATTCCTTCAAGCATGCAAAAGATCTTACCATCTATAAGGTATTTTCATCATAATAATTCAGCCAAGCATGCAAGAATCATTAAACTCATACACACATACATGGCAACCATCAAACTATGCCCCTTTTACAACATCAACTTGTAAAACTTCATAATAAAGACTCAAACTTATAGATCAACTAAGAAAAGCATTTAGTCCTTACTTATTTTAACTTAAAACTCACAGATCTACAAGACCTAGCACTCAATCATATTTGGCCATACTCACCTTAAAGAAAATAAACAAAAACCGAACTAAAACTTGCTCTCCTTTATGATGTAGCCACCGATCTACTAAGATCTTCACACTTTGACTTTATTTGATCTTCTTACCTTTGCTTAACACCCAAATCTCATATGCGTGCACCTTAAAAATTAGATCGAACAAGGAAAATAGGAACTATAAGCCTTGTATGTTATGGTTCACATGAAACACTTGTAGATCTAGTGTTTCCGGCCATTAACTAAAATAAAGTGGAAAAGGAGACATTTTGGCCAAACATTAAGCTATACGTATAGATTTAGTTGGTTGCTTGAAGATTGAAGTGAAAAAAAAAGAGGAAAGATGGAGTTGGTTTTGGTTGCTTAAGGAGGAAGATGAAGAAGATGTAAGAAGAAAGTAAGAAGAAGAAGTAAATGGAGATGGAGGGGAAGAGTGGGTTTGGTCAAAGGAAGGAAAATGTGTATTATGAAAAATGAATGGAGATAAAACCAAATGGAATGAGTGGTGTGATGTGTAGGTTGGTTCCATGGTAATGCCATGCACCCTCTCACACTCGATCGCACCCCTTAAATCATATAAATTAGTATAATTATACATATATATTACTAATTTACCTACCAATTAACTCTTAAATAAGTATATTTATACCCTTTAATTCATATAATAATCCATATTCTATACTCCACTTACTTATTTATACATATAATAATACACTCCATGTTTTCCCACTAACTCATATACCAATATAATATTTTCTCTTTCCTTCCACTATCACATATATCTATACTACAAACACATATACCTATCCTACTATCACATTTACCCATATATCTAATAGTTTATATCCTACACTAATACATATACCTATCCCACTATCACATTTACCTATATCAATAAAAATATAATATCTTTATATTTCACTCACATTATATATATATATATATATATATATATATATATATATATATATTTACATACTTACATACACATTATTTAATTCATTATCTTATATATATATATATATATATATATATATATATATATATACATACAAAATACATTATTTAAATAACATTACATTATACTTATACTAATACATTATATATATACTAATACATTAACTATACCATATACATATACATTAGATATACATACATTATATACTATAATACATTATGTACATCTTAATACATGCTAATACCTTAATTATTTAATTATGTATTGCTATTGTATTTGTTATTTTTAAACACTTCCTTAGCATATGTATATACTCAATTATGTATACACCTTCGTAATAACATACATACTTATTCTTGGACACCTTAATTTATCTTAATTCCCCACATAATTAAGCTTACATTCATAAGTACATTTTCATATATGAATGCATTTACGTTCAAACAATTATCTTAATCATACACACATAAATGTATTAAGTGTTCTCGACATCATATTCATCTTCTTATCATACCATTATTTAATGATTCCATTAATTATACTCTTATTGTCATCATAACATCTATCAATTAACACATCATTCACATTCCTTAACATACATTTCCATATCAACATCTCAATCATACACGTATATAAAGCAATGTACATCACACGTATAATCAATGTAGTATGCTAAAAGTGAGGTTGTGACACTTGGGGGCATTTGATATCCAAAAATAGCAATTGTACTTTCATGGTGTAATAAAAAAAAGAGGTGTAGGCATACGAGTTGTGTTGATCACTCATGAAGGTGAACTGATTATGCTTTCAAAGTAGCTAAGCTTTCCAGTCACTAATAATATGGTTAAGTATGAAGCATATTTTTTTGGGCTTAAAATACTACTAATGATTGATGCCTCAGAACTAGGGATTTTAGTGATTCAATGCTTGTCATTCACCAGTCCATGATCTAGTGGGATATCAGAGAAGAATAACTCAAGCCTTATGTTGAATACATAAAGCTCATGGTTTGCAATTTCAGCTCATGTAAATTTATTCATACTTTATGAGATGAGAATCAAATGGTTGATGCTTTAGCTACACTAGCTTTAGTATGTGAATGACTGCAGTGTTAGGTTTAACCTGTGATCATTGAGAATAGATTATGGTGCCAGACTAGCAAGAAGATGCTCCATGGTATGCCAATATCATTAATTTTCTAAGAAATAATGCTTATCCAGTAGAAGATAATAAGACAGATAAGCTGGCTTTGCAAAGGCTGACAACTAACTTTACCTTGCATCAGGGTGTTCTTTATAGAAGAATAGTTAATGGTCTATAACTTTAGTGTGTATTGAGGAAGAAGATTGAATTAATCATGCAGATAATACATGTTGGTGCTTACGAATCCCATATGAATGAATTCACCTTGTATAGAAAGGTTCTACACCAAGGTTATTTCTAGCTTACCATGGAGATAGACTACATACAGTTTATGTGGTGATGTCATGAATTTCAGATTCATGAAGATCTACATCATATTCTGCTTGTCGAATTATAAAATTTGACTATGCCATAACCTTTCTCAACTTGGGGAATTAACATCATGGGTGAGGTTCATCCTGATGCTTCTAATAAACATCGATATATACTGGGGGAAAAGTAGGATGCCATGTTTATAAAGTAGAATCTCATATATTGATATAGAGTACCACATCACTTATTGTTTGATAATGCAATGTAGTTCCAAGGCCAAGTGTTTTATTTGCTAGAAAGGTATGAAATCGAGCATCACTGATCTTCTCCATATCATTCTCAAGTTAATAGGGTAGTCAAAGTAGCTAATAAAATGATTAAAAGAATCTTAGCCAGGATGGTATAGACTTATCGGGATTGTCATGAACAGTTGCCATTTACTATACGGGGTTACAAAACTACTACAAGGAGTCCTATGGGTGCTACCCCTTATTCTTTGGTTTATGGGACAGAATCCATATTGCTAATTGAAGTAGAGCTAAAATTACTTCAGATTATTCTGGAAGCTTAGTTGCTAAAAGCTAAGTTGAAAAGGGCTAGATATAAGTAGTTCGTTGCTATCGATGAGAAGTGACTAAAGGCTTTGTATCATTTACAACTTTACAAAAAGTGCTTTGTATCATTTTCAACTTTACAAGAAGTGCATGCCAATGCATTCAACAAGAAAATTCAAGCCTATTGCTATACGAGAAGGTGATCTAGTTCTGAAATAAGTCACACTAACCATCTGTTACCTGTGCAGGAAGTTCAAACTTAACTTTAAAGGACTATTCCTAGTTAGGAAGATATTATCTAAAGGCACAATTTGTATATCAAATTTTAAGGGTAACAAGTTCTTTGAACCTATTAACCTAGATTGGCTAAAGAAGTATTTTTTCTAGAGCAAAGGACCAAAAGAAAGCAAAAAACGAAAACTAAAATTCTAATGAGTTGAAAACCTACAGAGATGGCTCATGCAAAAGTTAAGACAAAGCAAAAATTGAATGCTTGATAAGCTAAAAATCCATATAGATGGCTCATGAAAAAATGAGAGCTCTTAAAAGCAAAAGGAGAGTGTTAAAATAATTGATTAGAAAATCTCGCATGAGACTGATTAGCAATAAGAGTTAAGTTTGATGCATAGTGGATCTACTATGCTAATTTTAATATTTTTCATGCAAATACTTTAATTTCATTAATGCAAAAGGAATGCATGTTCATAAACTTAGCCATAAGTAATACTAATCTCGAACACAAAGGATTTTCTTTCTTTGTTGCATTTAATTTTATTGCTTAATAGTTTGTGTAGTACAAAATACTAAGTATGGTGCAATACCAATAACTTATACTCATCATCCATAGTAGATGTAGCTTCAGGGATCTTTACTAGCATAATCTTACATCAAGGCCATGTCCTCTCTACATGCTCCAAGAAGCAGGACACAAATTATACTCTTTCAAACTTTTTCAAATGAGGAATAGTCTATTTATGGTCATATTGACGATAGGCTCTAACAGGACTATAGTGGGTGTAGTGTCTAAATCCTGGTAATGGAATATAGTTGATGCACATCTCATAGTCACATGTTGAATGTGCCACAAAGGACAGGTCCACCTAACTTTACTCTCAAGGATGGCTCCCATCCACTCTACCCAATTTTTTAATGTCAACATCTTTATCTCATTAAATGTATAACCTCTCCTCATATGGCTACAAAGTGCATATCTCTATGGATCACGTGCTAGTGGTACGAGGATCCCCAACTTCTCTTGAAGCTAGATTTGAAAAGGAAAGAAAAGAAAAAAATAAATGGTCATTGAGTTGAAAACCTTGTAAAATGCTACTTAGGAAAAATTAGAGTGACTTGTTGAGTTAAAAAAACCTAAGGAGGGTTGCTCAAGAAAAAATTAAGGTGATGAGCTGAAAACCTCATAAAAGGTGACTTATGCAAAAATTAAGGCAAAAATATAGCTTTTCTAAGTTGAAAACCTACAAAAGTGGCTTAGAAATTGTACCTGCAGCAATAACAAACTACCACTTAAGCACTGGATTGTCCTCACTTCACTCAATCTAGCCCAATGATCATCTTTACCATGATCATCAAAAAAGGGGTTTTACCTTGTTTCATTTGGTTTATCACTAGATCAATCATCAAATCCCTATGGCTGGATGGATTGTTAAGCAAAAACTATGCTAATAATCCATATACAACTACCCTCAACCATGAAGGGGTAGTCACCAACTTATGGGCATACAGTTAGAAGATAGTGGTGAGATCTATAGAGCCCTATATAATTAGTAGTGATCTTGCTATAGTAAGATTTATATCTAATACCTTAATCAGGTATATGATCATCCCTCCGATAGGTACCAATATCATCAATATCATTATCATGCCACAAGAGACTCAGAGGATAGCGATAAATTCATCATACATTGAACATAGCTCCATGTGTCCAAATCGAAAGACATGGATCCCATAATTGTACAATAGCATGCAAGAAAGCAAAGTTAATGGAGACTTATTGGAATATCATCAGATGTTGAAGCCCAAACTTATTCAATTAGCTATATTCAATATCAACCCAATGGTGAGAGATAATATGGAAGGTAGATAGTGGTTGTTGAGTCATTGTTTACACTCTTGCATATAAGAATAAATGGATCATGTTTCGATAGTGGAACATAATACATAATATTCTTATGTAAGAATAACAACAACAAGCCTTATAGATTTCACTATCAAATCCAAAAAGATACATATTTGAGCATTCAATGGCATTTAATGTTTGTACACTATAGCTCAAGTGTACTAAGCTAAAACCATGCAAGGCTACACAATCTTACTCTTGGTTCTAGTACAAAAGCTAGGAAATTCTACATAGTGCTATGAAGGATAATGTCGTATCACTGCTCATCATCATCACCAGTTTGACCTTCCTTTAAATTGAGATTAGGAGACTTCACCTCAATATTATAGCATGCCAGACACTCAGTCAATCAGGTGACGTCAATTGTTAGCCATCATGCCATCTTAACGTAGACCTCATGCAACTTAGTCATGCCATGATAATGTTCCTGCATTGCATGATCACATTGGCATACAAGTCAAGCATGCATGCATAAACATCTCATTTAGTATAGATTACAAGAACTTACATGAAACTCCAATATCTCTACAATATGGTGCTGACATAATCTAATAAATCGCTAAAAGACATATGGCATAGCATCTTTAGTCACCTACATAGGTCATCAAAATCATAATTAAAGGTCAACTTGATCAGAAGCATGCTAATGCTAGAAGAGCTACTTACATGTATGATATCCATAGGTATAAATGTAATCTTTTCTCTTTTAGTTACATGGAAGGTCACCTCATAAGGGTGTCCATCTCTATCATATGATTGCACATGAGGGTTATACAACCATAAAAGCTACTCCTTAATAAAGCCTTAAGTACATTCAAATTCAAAAGGTAGCTTAGGGCTTATCACCTTAGTCTCTAGTGTCACTCTAGATGCCATATTTCTAGCTATCTTAAGGGTGTCTCTCCCTCAAGAGCTAACAACCACAATAGCGGAGCCATGTGATCTCTTATAATCAAAGGTAATAAATTGAGCTTGATCCAATAACTCTGGTGCTATAAACTCTACTAGAAGATAGCTCCACAGATCCTAATAATCATGCTTGGATGAAAGTCAAGTAATCCATAGGTGACTTTAATAGATGATCACTCCTAGAAATGCCAGTTAATGCAGTTATGATCTCTTGATTAACACTAATACAAGATGACCATAACATCATTCAAGGTAGTTCAGTGAGCTTCACATGACTTGCTAGTTCTTAACGTTAATCAATGATGTGTTATCCTAGATAGAAAAGTTGATGCTCTGGGCACTCAATAAGCATGTGTCGCTCATCTCTCCATATAAATGTCTTAGTATATCTAGGAAAGGGACATGTTGTGCCATAGATCATGGTAAACTTGCATTAAACCAAACAAAATCAATAGTTGCCTACTCAGGTATATTTTGGACTAATTCTGTTTAGTTTTGTATAAATAAAATTCTTGTTTGCTATATTTACTAGATCTCAGATAAGTTAATTAAGGTGCTCCCTCAATGTATCTAAGTTTATCTTTATCCTATTGCGCTAAATGCTCCATGTAAGCATATGAGGAAAACCAAGAGGCAACCGCTTATGACCACTAGCTCAATAAGTAGCCTGAATTCATAAGCCATAATCTACAAGATCAACATGATAAGATATATCAGAACTAATCATGATAGATGATGTGTTTAAAGGATGGTAGCATACCTTGATCACTAACTAGCATCCAATGATCCTATCTTTGTAATACTTACTACAAAGGTCTAAGGCATACATCAATTGAACAAGGCTCGTACTATCCCAATTGAGGCTTGATAGGTGTCATCATGCATCATGTTTTAGGAGTTTAAATCATGAAATTTGTGCATGCATTTCCTTATATTTCATTTTGATTATCATGTTTTTAGTAGAATGAGAT
>CANYBF010105732.1:0-13662 GCA_948192965.1 Dalechampia spathulata
AGTAATTAATTATTTAATTTACCTCAGAGTTTTTGATGATATATTAAATATTAATGATAATGATGATGATGATGATGATGATATAATAATTAAAAATAATATTAAGAAAAGTAGATTTCGATAAAGAAAGGAGTAAAACGATCCATATATATATATATATATATAATACACATGATGAGCGTGGGCGAAAACCGAAGGGAAAGGCATGGAAAATGGATAAAGTTGCAATGGTAGCTTACGGAAGGCATGGACAATTGAAATAAAAGTGAACAAAAACAAGGAAAGGCATACCTGATGGAGCAAACATAGAGGGAAATTTAAGGATTGAGGTTTTTGATTTGGAAAAAAGTTAATATAAAGGGTGAAAATTAAAAGAGGCTAGGTAAAATAGTAATAGGTTTATGGGCCTCGGCTCATAGTTAGATATAAAATTGACTTATATTAATTATAAACCATCTTACGAGAGGCATTATTTCTACCATAAATTAAATTAATTTTAAATAAATTAAATAAATTAATTCTATATTAATTTATTTAATATTTTTATTAATTAAATGGTATTTAATATTTGGGCCATTAATTGATTTAATATGCGTAAACTCTAATATTTGAGCCATTAATTAATTTAATAAGTCTAAATTAAATAATTTTTTATCAAAACTAAATTGATCTTAATTAATTAAAAATAAATAAATAAATAAATAAATTTTATTAATTTATTAATATTTTTATTAATTAGATGATGTTTAGTAAATTAGGATATTAATTGGTCTAATAGGCTTAACTTCCTAGACATACATGATAGAGACAGTTATCACATTGATTATAGAGTAAGTGCAGGAGGTGGTATGTGACGGTTATCAATATTTGGAATGATAGTTCTATAAGAGGATAAATAGCAAAAGGAAAAAGGAAAAAATGATCGACAATCAATAATTAAAAATCCCTCCAAAACCAATTTCATTCTAGCTTTACTTTATTCAGCCTTTATTTATTTTGCTTTATTTTTAGATGGTCATCATTTAAATTTAATTACCACTTTATTTTTCATAATACGCTCTTATTTAGCATTATTTTCCTGAATTTAATTCTCCAATACAAACAAATCACAGATTCATGATTATTTTGATTAGAAGTCAAAAGGCGTACATAATTTAAAAATACTTAAATTCTCTGGTACACTCTTAATACAAAAATCATATGAATAGAACAAAAAATATTATGTGAGATTCCACCCCTTCTCATGCACTAGATTCACCCCAATTACCTCTCTTAGTTGTGCGTTCATTATATAATAAATTCCTATCATAAATTTAGATTACATATGTTTGTTGACATTCTCAGCATTCTTTATCGATTTCTACTTCATAAAGTAACTCTAAGGTGCGTTAGTTTCAACTATATTTACTTCAGTTCCAAGTATAATCACCACCTGACTTTATATATGCTCTATAATATATAGAGGTTACAAAGGAAACCAGCATAATTCATAATTAGATATCCATACGGTCCTCTAATATTACTTGCATGTAATGAGTTCCAAGGTGGCTTGACAATTCCATTGAATAGTTCTATTCCCAACATTGATCATTTCTTCCCCTTTTTACGTCATATTCAACAGAAATTACATGTATCGCATAAATGGTCCAATAACAAGTCCCATATCCTTAGTTTATGAAACAAATAATAAGGGATTATAATATTATTACTAATCTTATTAATATATGTGCTCTAATTACCAAATTTGGTATTGATTATTCAATGCCTCACACCATTTAGCACCATCAGTCATTTTATTTTTTCACTCTTAAACTCTCAATTTGGCACGTAAAAACAAAATCATAAGGCTGATGCCTACTTAGAGCCATGTAACCTTTTGCTTTCATCAATCTCATGCATTCTTAGGCATTCTTTCCCTTCGTTTCTCATGCATAAGACTCTCTATATGTCGTGTACTTTACCTATTTAGATGCCAAACTAAAATTTTCGATGACAACACCAATTCATGCATAAAATGATCGTTCGTTCTATAGTTCTTGCATGAGCTTTTGTTTGCATAGTATGTTACCATTTTAGTTTAGCCTAATCACACCCTTACTCATATGTTCATCTTATACACAATGATCCTGAGCTTATCAATATATATATGCGTTGACAATACATAACTTCTGTGGCTTAGTCATTCAGTTAGTCATTTACTTTAAAAGTCATATACTCAAGACACGCGTCCTTACCTCTCAACACGAAAATTCTTATTCACCTGTGTTCTCCTTGCTTCTTCATTCCTTTGATGTTCTTCTCTTTGATTTCGTTAGACCTTCTATTTATCTAATACTGATATACCAGACCTGCATCTCTTTCTTTTAAACAATTAATAGAGAATAACCCAAAACCTTCCCTTCTTTCATCACCTTCTCTGGAAATTTCAGCAAGTATATATATATACATATATATATATACACACACACACACTGCCTTTCACCTCTCTAAAAAAACATATTTCAAATTTAAGAAATAATATTTTTTGTCCTGTTGTAGACCAGTTTCCTTCCATTACTTCTAACTAATGTTTCCCTTAATCCATCGGTAGGTATTTACATAAATTAAATATTTATAATTTAAATTTTTAATATTAATAATTAGCACCCGCACTTGTAGTAAATTTTTAAATTGCTAATTTGTTTAAGCTTAAATCTAATTTTAATTTTTTTTAACTAATAATTTTAAAATTAACTAGTTATTCTTATTAATATTTTATCATCTCATCACTTAAACTCAAAATTTATTTGTATTACATCTATCATCATATTTACATTCCTTTAATGCATTTATTAAATTATTTATCATACTTAATTAATCACTTAATTATATTAGAAATCTTGTCACGTATATCCAAACTATATTTCAATATAATGATGGTTATTTTATGACAGTAAAAACGAATGTAACATTATTTTAGAGCTTTCTATATATGATAAATCTAATTTTAATAATCAAATCATAATTCCATACATATAGGTATAACATAAATATGCAAAGGAATTCAAAGGTTAATAAATCATAATTAATCATGAAAAATGATTTTGATAATATAAGAAAAATGACAATACATTTTTTATTTATGAGTATTTATTACAAATTAATATTAATTTATTTAATTAAATAATACAAATTAGATAAAATAGCAAGAATTTACTTTTAATAAGCATTTATTATAAATTAATATTGATTTATTTTGTTATTGATAACAAATAGGTAAAACAAAAGGCTCTACTTTAATAAACATTAATTACAAATTAATCAAATATCTAGTGAATCAAATCAAATATCAATGAATTCATTGGTTAAACTTTTTTTAGATCATTTTCTTAAAATATTTATAAGTTTATCATATGTAACTTTTAATAAGTTCAAATACAAAAATTTATGAAGAATATTAAAGGTGAATCAACCTTAATTATCATATAGTAATTATGGAATGTTAATAATTTGGTACATGAAAAAATATAGTTAATCAAAAAATAAAATATTAAACAAAAACATATGAAGAATATTAAAGATTGATTGAATGTCACACCCAGCCCATACCTGGAGTAACATGTTCTCGTAGCATAAACAATGATCTCCTGTAAAGAAACCGTCACTTACACTACAAGGGATATATATGTACATACAACCTATCATAAATCGTATAGGTACAAATCATTGTATTTAGTAGCGACAAAGGAGTCGCAGCGTGGCTTATGTTAATAATCATTTAACTTAACCTGGATATTCGTTCATTCAATTTAAAATTAGTTGGCATCATAGTAATTGGGCAAACATGTCATATATATACATATCATTATCCACCAGTTCGTACATTAAGTTTAATGTAATTACATGTACACCCTTTAAGTATATCACCACTAAAATACAATGGTAGCTACTGCCTCTATGATCAATAAAGAACTACACTAACAAAACAATAGGAGCATGCTTCGGATGTCTAGTACCGCTTCGAGAATAAGATCCTCACACAATCTGACTCTCTATCGAAACCGTCTATCACTTCTTTGAACGCTCACCTGAAGACTCAGTACCTACATTCATCAAATGATAAACGCTAAGTATAAAACTCAATGGTGCTAGACAGACTTAAGCATACACATAAATCATAGTCATACTCATGCATGAACAGAGACAAAACAACATCGCACCTCATGATCATTTCAATCACGTTTACACCAAACATCATATCATGCTCTGCAATAACATCTCATTTTCAAAAACACCATCATAAGGCTCCATTGACCACAATAAACATAGGTGGACACATTGCCTTTCTCAAAGTACGTGATGAGAATGCAATCATGCTATGCGATCTCCCTCATCCTTTTTTGTTTACATTCCCTCTTTATTTTCTAGGATAATTGTGCACAATTCTCTCACATGTTGGGTCCTTGTAGGTACCGGTACTCATCTCCCAAAGGAGAGCATTACACTATGTGGTTCTATAAACCTATTCCTTTACTGTAGGTCTCGAGACTCATCTCCCAAAGGAGGGCATTAAATTGTATGATTCCTTGAGGGAATCCATCATCTATATGACCCAGTATGTCCAAAGCATATAGCTCTACAATCATCTCTCTCTTTTCCTCTCTTTCTCCTCTCATACATCTCCATGAATGTCATGAATATCTTTATGGATAACATGTAAATAATGCTTTCAAGAGCGTGAACCAAGCTCATCATGAGAAAACATTGGAAACACACAGTTAATGAACATGAGACATCACTCCTAGACCTTACGTAGGTCCTAAGGTAAAACAAGAAGTAAGACATCACAATTAGCACAAACCTATGACAATACGACACCTAGCGTGTACCCATAGTTCAGTTGCTAACCTTCCTCTTCGAGCTCTCATACTCTTTTAGCAAGAAACAACTTTAAACTCCATTTTTTTTAAGGGTTTAGGAAAGATAGGGATAAAGAACAAGTGAGAGAAAGCTCATGCTTATCCGTTGAAAAGTCAAACTTAAGTTGTGTATGGCTGTACAGATTCCTGTACGCCCGTACCGACCCAAAGACTCCATTTGGTACGACCATACTAGTCGTTGGTATGCCCGTACCACCATAAAGTGACTGATGCACTATTGATACACCATTTTCCTGCGAGCAATGGTACAACCATACGACCAAATGGTACGTCTGTACAATCTACAGGAACACAATGCCACTCACCTCTCATGACTGGTACGCCTGTACGGCAACCAGTGTACCACTCTAAACTCTCAATACATGTGCCCTATATAAACTTGCTCCTGAAGTACCTATTTCAAAATCAACATAACGCACAACCATAACATCTAAAATATTAATCTATACCCTTACACATCAATCATCGAATCTCATCATAACACATGGTCAATCAAACTAAGAAATTATCATTCCTATTCATTCCACTGCATGCACACTCATCACAATACCATACACCATTCATTCCTATCATTCATCTATCAGTTTGCATGCAATAGTGCAACACATAAATAGTGTCACTAATGTGGGCGTGACATTGAAATTGTAAAATTATATTATCAAATGCAAAGTTATTTCAATTATTCATAAATTATAAAAAGATCTAATGGAAAAATACCCAATATCCATTTACAAAAAATAAAAGAACTTTAAGCATTCATTAATCAATCATATTAGTAGCAATTGAAAATATGAGTATAAAAAAGGAATGACAGCAAAGAAATCAAAGTATAACATATCATACAACATTTTATTTTCACGTGAACCTCCACTAAATTAGAATTGTTAAATTCATATTCAATCTTCAATATGCTCTCATTAATTTATGGATCAATATCAAAGTTTAAAATATGATATTTTATTTATTGGATAATGACTGGTAGTGATTTAAATTCTACGTAACCTTGAAATTCTTTATTAAAAATAAGTTTCCTGAATTGTGGTTTTATAGTTGATGACATAAATTTATTGAATAAAATTGCATAAAATAAATTATGAAACAATATATTGCATCTTCTACTAATATATTTAGACATAAGATAAACATATAAATAATTAGAAATATCAATTTGTCATAAATAATCACACGTTTTTGATAACTTTTTCATCCAAATAATTAATTCCTTCAATATAAACTTTAAATATCAAATAAAAATATATAAGTAATATAAAAAATCAATCAACCTTATGAGATTATAAGAATTTGGTACATGAGAAGACATTACCAATCAATCTTAATTATAAAACTATGGAAAGGGTTGCCTAACACACGAATTTTAATAAAATATATTATTATTAGATTTTTTAAAAAAATTTAGACTTCATTTTTCATAATTTTATCAAAATTAAATTAATTCAAAATTATGTTTTATATTTAAAGGTTTTACATATAACAATAATTATGATTGTAATTCTTTAACATATTTTAAGATTAAAATGCAAAGAGTATATATAAATATACATACATACATATAAAAGATTTTACTTTTAATAAGTACTAATTTTGAATTAAATATCAAATGAATTAATCATCATTTTAATAACTTTAATTATTATTTCTAATTACAATTTATACACTTTCCTAAATCTTATTGTAAATAATTAAAAATTTTGCTTAAGAATTTAAAAACTAAGAAATTAAAAATTTTATAATCAAGTAATAAACAATATCAAACATTTAAAATGTTAAAGATAAATTAATTATTCATAATCTAGATTCTTTCTCTTTTATCTACATAATAAACTACAAAAATATCATGCATTTATTTTATAATTAAATTCTTTAATAATATCATATATATTAAGAAAAGTCAGTTAATCATAAAAATAAATGATAAAAAATCAATATTAATAGAAAACATATCAAAATTTACAAATAAAAAATTCAAGAAATTTAACTACTTACTAATCAATAAATATTTAAGTATCTTTTTTCACTTTCTCATTCAAATGATTTCTAAATAATGAATTTTTGTTATACAATCAATAACATTTACATCAAAATAAAAATATATGAATGCTAAAAAATGAAAATATAAAAAATATAGCTATAATGTATTTGACAATACTCTGTTGTTTCTTATACAAGTATCTATAAATCAGAGGTAACAAATTGCAAATGATAGTCAAAGATAGAAATATTGACCTTTAGTTGACTTGATGATAGTTAATAATGACCCCAACTTCATATAATCTTTAAATTATTGATAAAAAATAAACATCTCTCAATTAATATTGACTTGTATTTCATTACATAAGTCTTTTGAATATAAAAAATATCATATATAAATATAAATAAATTGAATCATGAACAACAAATAAAATGTAATAAAGTGAGTTATCAAATAACAAAATGAATCATTTACCATATATATAGGCATAACGTTAACATATAAAGAATTTAAAGGGTCAATTTACCATAATTTTGTATTTAAGTTTGGTGATTCTTGATAAAATCTCATTTATATAAATATTAATTCATAAGTGACTTTTAGGTTATATGATAATTATTAAATATAAAAACTATGAAAAGATATGTAATTGAATTTTGAAGAAAATGTATAATTATTTTCAATAATTTTTTCATTCTTTGAAAACTTAAAAAATTAAATATCAAATAAAAATATATGAAGAATGTTAAAGGTCAATTAATCTTAAATATAAGATGATGTAGAGGATGAATAAAATATAAACATAAAAAGAACATTAAATGTTAAAATTTAATATCCAATTAGAAAATTAAAGGCTGAAATATAAAAAGAAAAAAATAATAATAAAATGACTAATGAACTAAAAAGCTAAACCAAAAGTCATAATCATAAAATTATTCAAGTACAGGCGTACCAAGTGAGTGGTACCGCTATACCAAGCATTCAACCTATATTTGAATTTATGTCAAAGCTGTGGTACGAGCATACCAATGGGATGGTACAGGCATACCTAGCTTGCAGCGTATTTTGTGTATTGTTGTTTTTAAAGCAATATGGGTGTACCGATATCCATACAGGCAGACGTGTGTGAGTGTCGATTTCTGCCGGAGCCTAGAGCTAGGCTTGCAAAAGTCACGGACCGAGGACCGCACTTGGAGTAAAAGCGTAGTCTTCCTAAGGGGATCCCTTAGGGAATGATACGGACTCGAAAGAGTCACAAGAGAGTCGCCATCGGATGGTTCCGGATTGGTCCAACCGACCCATAGCATGAGTGCTAGTTAAACCTTTCAGAGATTGGGTTCGGGTGGTGGAGATCTATTCTATGAGTTTCCAAAATCGATTTTACCATTATAGTTGAGATTAATTGTCCTAAGCAAGCAAGCATGCGAGCGTAATTGTAAGCACACAGCGCATCATGTGAATTGGCATTGCAAGGTTGCATGTAAAATGACATATAAAGCTATATGACATTTAGATGGCATGGCATATGCATGACATACATAGGAGCGATAAAGTAACATGGCATATGCATGTCATGTGAGTATGTATGACATATCATATGCATGATATGGCAACCTAATGTGGTATGTAAGCACATAATATTGGCAAATAGTGTATAACGTTATGCGTTAACATTTTTGATTTATTTTAGCATTGGGCGTATAGAGTATGCAATGTGTATGTATAGTGTATGGGGTATGACATGGCATATGAATGACATATGAGATGAATGACATATCATATGCATGATATGTGAAGTGATGCGTTGACATGGCATATGCATGGCACGTATAGTAGAATGTGCTTGTGTCATGTGACATGGCATGTGAAGTGATGTATTATATACATGACATGGTATAATGCATGGCATGCCGTATGCATGGCATGTGAAAATGATGTATGACATGACATATGCATGACATGGCATAATGTATAGCATACCATATGCATGGCATGTTAAATGGATGACATACTATATGCATAGCATGTGAAGTGAATGACATACCATATGCATGGCATGTTAAATGAATGACATACTATATGCATAGCATATGAAGTGAATGACATACCGTATGCATGGCATGTGAGATGATGAATGACATGGCACATGCATGACATGGCATAGTGGTGCGTATGTGAATGTGTATTCAACATAGTATGTGTATGACATATGGTATGACATACGATTATGGCATACATCATGGCATATTCTATGATATGGCATGATATATATGTGCTTGGCAAGGCATATAGATTGATTGCTCGTATTGGATTACGTGTTGGCGCATTTGCATATTAGCATATTTATACGTATATGCATATAAAAATATGATATGTTATGGTATACAGTATATGCATGGCATGCATAGTAGTGTGTGCATGTGTCATGTGACATGGCATGTGACATGATGACATAGTATATTTAGGCAAATATATGAATAAAAATAAAGGTCGGTGAAAGGGATCGAGGAAATTAGGGGGATACACACAAGATAGGGGGATTATTACAGACCCAATAATAAATCCTATCCTATTACAAAAATTCCTCGCATACATAATTTCCTGGGGTATTAAGTAATACCCCTTTTCCCCTTCGAATTGCATGATCCAAAATGCGCGAATGAATTAATATGCAAAATAAATAAATAAATTCATTAGTAGCAAATGAATTTTGGATTTATTTGACTAGTCCAATACCATTTAAAAGTATGAACCAAGAGTCAAAATCTAACAATTATTAGGCAATAATTGAAAGAATAAACACAAGTCGGATCGTGAAAATTCATTTTTAGAAAAATAATTTTAAGCAAAATTATTTTGTTTGATCATGAAAAAATTAATTAGGAGTGCTAACATTACTTGGAATATTTTGGAGATAGCCCCTCAACCAATTAAAATCCAATCCTTTCAAAAATCACATTTATACAAATAAAAATAGTGTTTTATCGTAAAAATTAATTTTGAGGCCAAAATTAATTGAATGTAATTATTTTATGACTTTTCCAGAATATTTGAGTCACTGTAAAGCATCAAATACCACTGGATACATCAAAATACGATGAAAATATGGCCTGAAATATGGTTTTTCTTGAAAAATATGAACTATGCGCGCCGCATATCAGACTATGTGCGCCACACATAGGCTAGGTGTGGCACAAATAGCATGACATATGGCATACATATCCTCTAGATCTGTAAGAAAATTCAATCTGTCAGTACAGAATCAAAATACAAACCAAAATAAGCATGTTTAATGAAGACAATACCTCATTTTGACTTCGAATCGGCCTCCGGTTCGATGAACCAAAGAATTAATTAAGCAATTAAGTGAAATAATTAATTTTAAGGCTAAAATTAAATAGATCTGGACAATTTATGATAGATCCAGAACCCCAAGTACATGGAAAAGCTACTGGAGTCATTGGAAAATTCAAAATCGAAGCGATTCGGGTTAAAACCGGGTTTTTCTGTGAAAACTGAGATCTATGTACGCTGCACATAGATTTATATGTGCCACACATAGGGTATATGTTGCACACATAGATGTATATGTGGCACACATAGGTTGAAAAACCGAAGCAAAATCAGAAAATTTTCAACTGAAACCCTAGATCTGGCCCTGATCTAGGTAGATCGGACCCAAAACCGGGTTTTGGCTCAAGGATTTGCATCCAAATCATGAAAAATAATTTTAAAGTTAAAATTATTTGAAATCCGGCTAGATTTAAGGCAGATCCAAGGCACCTAAGGCGTGGAAAGGCCTTGAATGTCCTTGGATTGGTTAGATCGGACGAAAAAACCATCGAAAAACGAGTGAAAATTGGGGTTTTCTTTGAAAATTAGGACCCATATGCATTGTATATAGGTCTATGTGCACCACACATGTGCTATATGTGGCGCACATAGATCTATATGTGTAGCATATAGATCAAAAAATTAAAGAAAAAGAGGAGGGAATGAGGAAAAATGCAAAAATTTCCTCGAAATGGCATCTCTTCTTCCTTGATCTTGTTTCCTTATGCGTGTAGGGAGCCTAACTAAGCCAATTTAGTCTCTAAATCCAAAGAATTTAATTAATTAGGGGCCTAATTAATTGTGGGAGTGTTTTGGCAGAGGTTTGGCTTGCCTTAAGGCAATTTTTGGGATCCCTTCAGATGAACCCCAAGCTCTATATTTATAGAGCAATTTTTGGGCATGGTAATTTTGTAATTTTTGCCCGGATTTGAAAAAAGTTAAACCTATGTGGGCCACATATAGGGCTATGTGCGTAGCCTATAGTTTGGAACCCGTTGCGTAGGGCCCACTGTGGTCGTTTCGAGACGTGTGCCCGTAGCCTATAAGCACTATTCGATGTAAGGAACAACTTTATAGAACAAAGTTTTTCCAAATTCGGTTCCGAGAGGGCTCCCGGCCAAATGTCTTTACTATACAACGTGGGTAGCCTATAGGGCTATGTGCTACGCACGTTGCATTTTCGACCTATGTGCTCGGCCTCGTACGGGCGGAACGGGATGCATGCCATATATCTAGGAAGATGCAAACAACATTCCGAGAAACTTTACAGTTATAAGTTTTCTCAAATTCGGCCCCAAACATCGAGTTTTGCCTAATGGGCCCGTTTTGGGCCTAATAGGCCTTTAGGGCCAAAAAGTGGCATTCGGGATGTCGTAGGTCGTGCCTCGCGTAGGCACTAGTGGAAATGTGTTCTGTGTGTACAGGACACTCGAAATTGGCTAAATCGGGTGGTGGGCCCGCATATGCACTATTCATGATGAATAGTGCCCCGATGGGCCCACTGTATAAAAGGGCCTAGAAGATGGCAAACAGCATGCCAAGTGCTTTGCCTTGAGTAAGGCAACATATGGGATGCGTTCTGTATGAAAAGAACATTCAGAATAGATTAGAGTGGGTAGCGGGCCCCACGAATGGTCGGTGGGTCCCACAGCGCAGTGGTCCCAGAATGTGGCATTTGCAATGCCACAGAGGTATGCCTTGCGTAAGGCAACAACAAAGTGTATTCTGCAAGCACAGAATACACAGAATAGGCCAATGGGGGAAGCGGGCCCCGCCTATGTACTATTCATAGTGAATAGTAACCTAGGTTCAAAATGTAATATTTTGCATTCTGCGTATCCTACCATGCATGGGCAGACGTGAAATGTATTCTGTAAGTACAGAATACACAGAATAGGCTAATAAGGGTAGTGGGCCCCACTAACATCCTAGGTGGGCCCCACTACTATGCCAAGTGCTGTGCCTTGCGTAAGGCAATTGGGAAAATGTATTCTGTTACAGAATACACAAAATAGATTATCAGGGGCAGCAGGCCCTACTATTACCTGGTGGGCCCCACAGCGTAGTGGGCCCAGAAGATGGCATTTGCGATGCCAAGCGCTGTGCCTTGTGTAAGGAAACTAGAAAATGTATTCTGTAAGTACAGAATACACAGAATAGGTTATCAGGGGCAACGGGCCCCGCTATTGCCTGGTGGGCCCCACCTGTGCACTATTCATGGTGAATAGTACCAAGGGCCAAAGATGCAATATTTTGCATTTCAAGTGGTTTGCCTTGCACATGTAATCAGTGAAGTGTTTTCTGTATGTATAAAACATTCAGAGTAAGTGGCGGATCCCGCCAGGCGCCATGGTGGGCCCCACCAGTTCTGAGATGTTCTGTGCACCAGAATACACAGAGGAAGACATAGAGGCCTATGTGCATAATCAGGGTCAATATCGGGGACTAATACCAAGCCGAATCAACAGAAATCCGAAATTGCACGAGTGCGAAAAGTTAGGGTCAACAACGTGCATCTGTAGAAAGTTTTTAAAATCTTTCTAACAGATCTATTTCACAAGATTGATAGTGCTATAACTTTTCTAATATTTATATTCTTTGTTGAAAACTTCTATATTGTAGAGAACTTCATTAACAAGTAAGTTAACTTATTAGAAACTCAATCTTGTTATTCATACTCTCATTGTACTCTATTTTTCACAACTTAATTGTTGGCTATTGTAATCTTGGGTTAGTGTATGATTAATGCTTGGGGCATTAACTTTGTAATTAAAACTTAATTACTATGAGTTTATTATTGATTGTAAAGGTTTGAGTGTATGGAATTGAATTCGTATTGAGGAATTGGATTGGATTAGATTCGTATTGAGGAATCCTTGTTGTATTGAGATTGGTTATTTAGTGGAACCCTAAGTGGAAGACTTAAGAGAAGTGGACGTAGGTAAAGAGTTATGCCGAACCACTATAAACCGAGCACGTGTTGCTATACTTCTGCAAGATTTTCATTTGGTATCAAAGCATTTAGTGTTAATGTATGCTCTAGAGCATCATGTTTTATTGTACTTGAACGTTTTAATCAATGAAAGGCATTATTCATTATTTGATTTGATTGAAAGGCTTTTAATTAAATAATGAATTCCATGATATTGGAAAAGTACAAGGGAATTCATAAAGAGTTTATGAAATAAGATTCTTATTGTATGCAAATGTTCAATATCTAAATCTATCCTGATCAATGTATTAATAAGAATGGATATTATTAATGTGATTAAGATCAGCACATGTTTGACTTCCTTAGGGGATGATTCTCATTCATCATGACATGAGTTGTCTAAAGTGAACATGTGGATGGGCAGTAGGGGACTGACTTATTGGAGACCTTGCCAGTGAGATTTCATATGGATGATTAATCTATGTCTA
>CANYBF010105866.1:0-23484 GCA_948192965.1 Dalechampia spathulata
GAGCCTCCGGCAGAAGGCCCAGAGCAGTGATTGCGGTCGTCAGCGGAGAGGTGGATTCAACAGTGAATTCCCGTCTCAAGGTGGTCTGGAGCAACCGAGCTTAGATTCTTTTGTAGCCTTATGTTTTGTAGCTTGTATATAAGAGTGAGGCAGTAATGTATTTGTAGTTTAAATGGTGGTTGTACGGATATTGTAATCAGAACTGTTGTATATTAATAAATATACGTTTGTTATACGCTTGTACATTCCTTTGAATGTATGTTATCCAGGGTTATGTTTGGTTCTGTTTACGGGGTTTACCGCCATACTACAGGAGGTCCCCATACGACGTTTTTTTGTATGTATGTACAGGTATCCCTTGTAGTGTATTCAGTGGTTTGCCATACGGTAGATCATTACGTATGCTACGGGAGCATGTTGCTCCAGGTATGGGCTGGGCGTGACAGAGAAGATAATATTTACATGTCCATTTGGTACTTTTGCCTTCAATCCTATGCTATTTAGATTGTGTAATGCACCAATGATATTTCAGCGCTATATGGTTAGTATTTTTTTTTGACTTTGTTGAAAATATTGTTTAAGTATTCATGGACAATTTCACAGTGTATGAGAATTCATTTTATAAATATCTCGATAATTTGGATAAAGTATTACAGTGCTGTATCAAGAAGAACATGATCCTAAATTATGAGAAATATCATTTTATAGTTGATCAATGGTTGATTTTAGGCCATGTAATGTTGAGGAAAGGTATCAAGATTGATAAAGCTAAAATCAATATTACTAAATCACTGCCTTACCCCTCAACTGTAAGGGAAGTTTGATCTTTCCTTGGACATGCATGATTTTATAAGAGATTTATGAAGAATTTTTTGGAAATTGCTTAGCCATTTTGCAAGCTTCTACAAAAAAGAGGTTGAATTTATTTTTGAAAAATCTTACAGAAAAGCATTTGACTAGTTGCAGGAGATGCTAATTACAGCTCCTGTTATACAACCACTCAACTGGAAACTGCCCTTCAAAATTATGTATGACACGAGTAATTATGCAGTTGGTGTAGTACTTGGCCAAAGGAATGGGAAAGATCCATATGTGATAAGCTATGCATCGAGGACATTGGACAATACTCAATATAATTATTCTACGACTGAGAATCAATTATATGCTGTAGTTTTTGCATTGGAAAAATTTCATTCTTCTTTGCTTGGTACTAAAGTGATTGTGTTTTTTAATCACGTAGCACTCAAGTATTTATTGAAAAAGAGGGAAGCAAAGCCACAATTAATTCAGTGGATACTATTGCTTCAAAAATTCAATATAGAACTGCGAGACAAGAAGGGATTGAAAAATTTAATCACTGATCATTTGAGTAGATTGCCAAATTTGGAACCATGTGAGGCTTATGATGAATTTCCCAATGAGTTTGCATTGAATGTAACAAAAAATTCCCCTTGGTACATTAACATAGTTAATTTTTTATGTACCGGGAATTTTTCTGATAGCTGTCGAGGAATGAGAAAAATCAAATCAGAAGTAGTGTAAAATATTACGTCTAAGATGAACCTTATTTGTAGAAGCACTACACTGATCAGGTTATTTGAAGATGTATCCCAGAACCTGAAATCAATTATGTTCTTTGGTTTTGTCATACATATGCATGTGGAGGTCATTTTGGTCCAAAAAAGACAACAATGAAAGTTTTAGAAAGCAGACTATATTGGTCAATGATACATCACGATGCTTACTTGTTTTGCAAACATTGTGAAAATTACCAGAGAACAGGAGGCCTAAAAAGAAGGAATGAAATGCCCCAACAAGGAATTATGGTTTGTGAAATATTAGACTTATGAGGAATGGATTTAATGGGACCATTCCTGTCTTTATTCGGTAATGTCTATATTCTGGTATGGGTTGACTATATGTCAAAGTGGGTGGAAGCCAAAGCCACCAATTTTAACGATGCTAAAATTGTAGTTAACTTTATCAAAACTAATGTATTTAACAGGTTCAGAGTTTCGAAGGAGATAATAAGTGATCGAGGCACACATTTTTGCAATAGGGAAGTAGCATCTCTATTTTATAAATATGGTATTACTCATCGAATGACTACTGCTTACCATCCCCAGGGAAATGGACAAGCAGAAGTTATCAATAGAGAGATCAATTCAATTTGAGAGAAGATTGTAAGCCCTAATAGAAAGGACTGGAGTTTACGACTTGATGACGTTCTATGGGTTTACAGAACCTCATACAAAATTCCTCCTGAAATGTCACCTTTTAAGATTGTATATGATAAGCCCTATCATTTACCAGTTGAACTTGAACACAAAACTGCTTATTAGACAGTAAAGCAGTGTAACATGTCAATCTATGATGCTGACAATCATAGGAAGTTACAAATTCAAGAACTAAAGGAGATAAGAAATGAAGCTTATGGGAATTCAAGCATTTATAAGGACAAGACACGTAGACTTCATGATAAGCATTTGAATCAAAACAAATTCACAGTGAGATAAAAAGTATTCCTATACAATTCCAAGAAGAAGTTAATTCCTGGAAAATTGAAGATGAAATGGCTAGGTCTATTTGAAGTGAGAAGAATTTCCTACAAGGCGTAGTCGAAATCAAGAGTACAGATTCGGGAAAAATATTCAAAGTAAATAGACATCACCTCAAGCTATTTTACGAAGGATTCTTTACTTAACTGACATGTGTCATCACGTTGAGTGACCCTTCTTACCAGCAAAGCATATCAAGAGTCAAGCTGAGACTTATAAAGGAGAACTATATTTTTTGGTTTATGTTTTAATTTTTCTATTTTCATTGGACGTTATGCCTATAAGGCAACTAATAATATAGTAGTTCATTTTAAGTTAGTTAAAATTTAGTTTTACTATCTTCTAAATTTTTAATCTTCTTCAAGTTTAATTTTATTTTCGTGTTTTAGTTGCAGAAATCCAGATCGAAAATTTTGAACAGTAAAAAAGCTACATTCTGCATTTTAATGGAGGGAGTTTTCTATTTTTAACTCAAATTCTTTTAAAAGTTATCTTTTAAAGGGTTTAAATATTTTACCCATCCCATTTACTGCATAGGACCCAATTCCCTTTCTCTCTCTCATGATTTTTACTTCCCCCAATTTCACTCAATTTAAGGATTTGAAGGAACCATGATGCACACTAGGAAAGCCACCGACGTAGGTTTAGTGACTAAGCGATGCACTAGTAAGGAGCCAATAATGGTGGACGATGATGAGCTCGTACCACCCACTAAGAAATAAACAATTTTCACTCCTCCCCCATGACCCACTATGGATATTGAGCATATCGATATTAAATTTTACACTAGCCGAAAACCACCAAAGCCTCAAGAGTATGAACGGGCTTGACTACCTCAGAAAGTGATGGATGACAATTTTGATCAGATGGCTAAATGACTCATTCAGGCCATGATAGAGGAATTAAAGGAAACATATGAGGAAGATAGAGAGGCAAGCCAAGAGGAGAGAGAAACTCCAGCAGAGAAGGAGTAACCAGAACCAACGAAGAAAGCTTCACCAGAGATAAGAGAACTAGCAACTGAGGAAATTGAGCCTTAGATGGAAGAGCAATCAGAAGATGCTCTACCCATGCAAGCACAACCAAAACATTTGAGAGGTATGTTGCCACCACCTTTCTCCAAGCTAAATAGGCATTTCAAGTTTGGAAAAGAGGAAAAGAAAAACTTTGCTAAAGTAGTCAACCTCAAAGTTGTTGAAGGTAAGACCATCGATCACCCCACTGTTGAGAAACTGAGATTAAACTGTTCTGAGTATATAGCAAGGAATGTGTGGTAAAGGTATCTCGAGATAAATTGTCTAGTCTATTATGAGCTGATTTATGAGTTTTATAGTACCTTTTTTATGGATAAACAATAGCTAGTGGCTCTGAATAATCCGAATGTAATTCATTTCAGGTTGTTAGGACAACAATTTTTGTTTTCAATGAATGAGTTTAATCTGACTCTTGGGTTAACTGATGAGGTTATAGATGAGTATGTTGAGGGATTCTGTGATATTCTTGAGAAGTTTAATGTAGTGGAGCTTTGGGAATAGTACACTACTGTTTCGATGAAGAACTACAACCCTGCTACTGCGAAGGACTTTTACTTGCTTGATAATTCACTAACCTACTTGCATAGATTGTTGGCTTATTATTTTTCTTACAGGAATGATTTATCAAGAATAGTGATAAGGATCAAGTCATTTTTTTTTTGCAATGCATTATTGAATGTAAGCGGATTAATTTAGGATGTTTTATTGCAGCTCAAATGAAAGCAACGGTCACAGCTTTGAAGCGCCTTATACTCAGTCACATTATGACTCATTTGGCTATTCAACTCAAACTGTTTAACCCCTCTTCTAATAACCTCCATAAGGCTTTAGAACTTTTACCACTTTATTTGTTGAGTTTAAATGAAATGGGTTTGTTATGCATGAAGCATGAAGCATCAGGATATGGATTCTGTCCCCCTGGACCTATTATCCCCATGAAGAACAGGGTATTCAGGAAAGGAAAGTTGACAATCGACACTTCACCAGCTTCCACTTCACAACCCTAGCCTATTACAGCTGTTGAACCTATATTGTTAAAAGAATTTATAATACTGCATGACAAACTAGATAAAATCTCAGCTAACATAAAGGAGGGTGTTCATCAAATTTTCTTGAGACTGGATGAGCTGGATGCAGAAGTTGGTAAGCTATGTCACTTATTGGAAATGCAGGAATGATTATCCCGAAGGCAGCATAACAAAACACAAGTAATATCTAAAATTTTTTCACCCTATTTTTATTGTTTTGCTGCTGCCATATTTTATCTCACATTGAGGCAATA
This sequence comes from Dalechampia spathulata, assembly GCA_948192965.1. Classification (NCBI taxonomy): domain Eukaryota; kingdom Viridiplantae; phylum Streptophyta; class Magnoliopsida; order Malpighiales; family Euphorbiaceae; genus Dalechampia; species Dalechampia spathulata. Next base: position 4,875 of record CANYBF010105866.1, read on the forward strand.
TGTTTTAATTGTAGGGGTGAATGTTGCTAATTCTTATGTTTTGTAGATCGATTAAGCGCAATTGATGTGTTTGATCAAAATTTTTCAAAAATGCTTTGCTCTTGTTTGGTACTTGACTTTCTAAGTCTATTTCCTCTTTTCAAATTCCTTGAACTAATTTCTTTCCAACGCATATTGATGTTTGAGAGTATGTTTTTATTTCTAGTATCTTAAGCATGAATTGTTTCGGATGAACTGTTTAACTTAAGGCATGATTGATAAAATGTTTGGTTATTATCTTGTGAGATTCCTACTATGCCTTAACCTGATTGTAATTACATGAATAAATAGATTGGCATATATGTAGTTAAATTCCCTATCACCAGGTTATTGTTAACTTAAAAATAAATACTGAACTAGGAAAAGAAAAGTAAAAAAAAAAGTAAAAGAACAAAATATGTTCAAACCAACATTGGCTGGTTTGAGTGGTATGACATTCAAACTTCTTAAGCAAATTATGTATGGAGTCGTTGATGATTAGGAGAATTTGACTCTTTTTTCAAGCCATTACAAGTTTAAATAAAAACACATTCTTCAAAAGGAACTTAACACTTTTACCTTTGCTAATTGGTTTTAGGTGGATTGGACCTATACACCCCTTAAGCTACTATAGTGTATGGAGTTATTAGCAATGAGCGAGTATCCCCTTTAAGGGTCAATTCATATCTCGACCTTATACTGTAAAATTATTATATTTCTATGTTGTAGTAGTGGAAGAAGGGTCCATCCCACACGAATGGAAGGATCCTTCGATTCTTTGCAATAAAAATAAAATAAAATAATTTTGGATTTATCAAAGAAAAATAAATAAATAAATGAATTTTGATTTTGGAAAAATATCAGTTTGGAAAGACTTCCCAATCCCAAGCTACAATTAATTATTTCCAAATGAGGAACTATAAGGTCGAGATACGAATCGACCGCTAAAGGGGAATACTCTCCCATTACCAATAACTGTATACACCATAGTAGCTTAAAGGATGTCTAGGTCTGAACCACAACCAATAAGTAAAGGTAAAAGTGTTAAGTTCCTTTTGAAACATGTGCTTTTATTCAAACTTATAACAACCTGCAAAAAGGGTCAACGGCTCCATACATAATCCGCTTAAGGAGTTTGAGTACCATACCACTCAAACCAGCCAATGTTGGTTTGAACACATTTTCTTCTTTTGCTTTTTATTTTTTTTACTTTTCTTTTCCTGGTTCAACATTTATTTTTAAACTAAAGATAACCTAGTGGTAGAGAATTTAACTATATATATACCAATCTATTTATTTATGCAATTAAAATTAGGTTAAGGCATAGCAGAAATCTCACAAGCTAATCACCAAGCATTTTATCAATCATGCCTTAAGTCAAACAGTTCATCTGAAAATAACTCTTGTTTAAGATATTAGAAATAAAGGCACACTCTCAAACATCAAAGTGCTTAGAAAGAAATTGATTCAAGGAATATGAAAAAAGGTAATAGACTTAGAAAGTCAAGTGCCAAACAAGAGCAAAGCATACAAAATTCACATCCAATTGCACTCAATTGGTCGACAAAAATGAATCAGCAACATTCACCCTCCCCATCCCCCAACACTTATAACACATTGCCTCAATATGAGATAAAACATGGCACTAGTAAAATAACAAAAATAAAGTGGAAAAGAATATTGCCTCTATTTTACTATACTGCCTTCGGGGTAATCATTGCTGCATTTCCAGCTTCTGCATCTAGCTCATCAAGTCTCAAGAAAATTTGGTGAACAGCCTCCTCCATGCTAATTAAGATTTTATCTAGTTTGTCATGCAATGCTGTTAATTCTTTCAACAATACAGGTTCAGCAGTTGTAGTAGGCTGGGGTTGCAAAGTGGAAGCTGGTGGAGTATCGATTGTCAACTTTCCTTTCTCGAATACCATGTTCTTCATGGCGATAATCAGTCTAGGGGAACAGAATCCATATCTTGGTGCTTCATACTTCCTAAATAACAAATCCATTTCATCTAAACTCAATAAATCAAGTGGTAAAAGTTCTAAAGCCTTATGGAGGTTATTAGAAAAGGGGTTAAATAGTTTGAGTTGAATGGCCAAATGAGTCATAACATGATCGAGTATAAGGCACTTCAAAGTTGCAACCGCTGCTTTCATTTGAGCTACAACAAAACATCCTAAATTAATCGCCTTGTGTTCAATAATACATTGCAGAAAAAATAGCTTGATCCTTATTACTATGCCTGATGAATCATTCCTGCAAGAAAAATAATAAGCCAACAGTCTGTGTAAGTATGTTAGTAAATTATCAAGCAAGTAAGAGTCCTTTACAGTAGCAGGGTTGTATTTCTTCATCAAAATAATAGTGTACTATTCCCAAATCTCTACTACATTAAACTTTTCAGGAATATCACAGAATCCCTTAATATACTCATCTATAACCTCATCAACTAACCCAAGAGTTAGATTAAACTCATCCATTGAAAATAAAAATTATTGTCCTAATAACCTGAAATAAATCACATTCGGACTGTCCAAAACCACTAACTGTTGTTTATCCAAAATAAAGGTACTATAAAACTCATAAATCAGCTCATAATAGACTGGACAATTTATCTCGAGATACCTCTACCATACATTCCCTGCTATATACTCAGAAGAGTTTAATCTCAGTTTCTCAATAGTGGGGTAATCGATAATATTACCTTAAACAACTCTAAGGTTGACCATTTTGGTAAGTTTTTCTTTTCCTCTTTTCCAAACTTGAAATGCCTATTTAGCTTAGAGAAAGATGGTGGCAACATACCTCTCAAACGTTTCGGTTGTGCTCACATGGGTAGAGCGTCTTCTGATTGCTCTTTTAGCTGAGGCTCGGTTTCCTCAATTGCTAGTTCTGCTATCTCCAGTGAAGCTTTCTTCGTCAGTTTTAGTTGCTCCTTCTTTACTGGAGTTTCTCTCTCCTCCTGGCTTCATTCCCTATCTTACTTATATGTTTCCTTTGATTCCTCTATCATGGCCCGAATGAGTCGTTCAATCATCTGATCAGAATTATCATCCATCACTTTCGAAGGTAGCCAAGCCCGTTCATACTATTAAGGCTTTGATAGTTTCTAGCCAGTGTAAAATTTAATACTGGTATGCTCGATATCCACGATGGGTCTTGGGGGAAAAGTGAAAATTGTTTGTTTCTGTCACATCCACATTAGGCACCCTGGTAGGCTTGCATTCATGCATGTAAATGTATTCGATACATGGTAGGATTGTGATGTGTATGATGTTGTATTTGTTTATGTATATATGTACGTGTTTGATGGAATATGGTAGGTGATGTGATGTATTATGCATGCCTAAGGTTGATATGTGTGGTGGAACAAGTATACATGGTTTAGGATTGAGGGAATGCAGGTTTTGGATGATTGGGTTGTGTTTAGGTAGTGTGGGAATGAGTTGGGAAGGTTGAGAGGTAATGTTAGATTTTGGTGTGGGCGTACAGGAGGCCATACGGGCATACCAAAGTATGGTACGATCGGACGCAAACTCATAGGAATTTGGGTGCATCAAGAAAATTATGGACGTACGAGCGTACCGAAAGTAGTATGGACGTACCGTCCCTAGCAGGAAATAGTGTGCATCAAAAGTTTGAGTTCGGTACGGGCGTACAGATTATGGTACGGCCGTACGCGACTTAAGTTTGACGGGTCAAGGGATTAATAATACAATTTTCTTCCTCCCTTATCATTCTAAACCCTTCTTAAACCATCCTAAACCCTCTAAATTACCAAAGCCAGAGTCCCCAAGTGTTGGGATAGTGCGGGAACTAGAAGTCTACATGATAATCGAGTGAGAAGGGATTACAAGCCTATACTAGAAGTAGCTCAACTTCAGGTTTGTGCTAGATGGATGTTTGTTGTTATGATTATGGCTCATTTCTATGCCTTGAGACTTAAGTAAAGTCTCAATAGGATGATTCTTATTGATTGATTACTATTTGATGTTTTCATGGCTTGTTTGATGGATTGCATATATGATACGATGCTTATGAGCATGAGTGCCATTATAACATGCATAAGGATGAAGGATGGAAGGAAAAGAGAGAAAAAGGAAGAGAGTGATGAGGGCAGAGCTAAGCTCTGGGCATACTGGGTCAATATGATGATGAAATTCCTTTAAGGAATCAATTAGATGAATGCCCTCCCTTTTGGGAGATGAGTCTCGAGACCTACAGTAGGAAATGGGTGTAGAGCACCTCATAATCTTATATCCTCCTTCGGGAGATGAGTACCGGTACCTACAGGGACCTAGTATGTGTGAAAGGAATGTGCACAATTACAGGAAAATCAAAGTGAATGGAGGATGAGCGAGAGGAGGAAAGCATGCATGGTTGCATTCTTAGTGTACAATGAGTAAATGTATGCTTTGATGGTAATATTATGTTAGTTTAGGCTTATATTGACGTGTGATGAATGAATTGGCCCTATTATATTATATGCTTATTGCATGTTCACTAGCACCGCTGAGTTTATCTCAACGTTTGTCATTTGATGAACGTAGGTCCAGAGTCTACAGGTGAGCATCCAGAGCAGAAGTAGAGATTGTCAGCAGAGACAGACAGATCTCGAAGTGGTACTGGACCTTAATGCATACTCCAACTCTTTTGTATTGTAGCTATGTAGTCATAGAGGCAGTAGATGTCCTATGTATTGATGATGTTGTTGTATAGACTAGCCTTTGATGTATGATACATTAAGCTTATGTAATATAAGTACGCACAGTTCCTAGTCTTATTATTTGTATTTTGTATGAATGAATGACTGTCCAGGGTATGTTAGTCTGTTATTGTCACCATACACAGGGACGTGTCCCCATACAACTTAACCACATTACTTATACGAGGTATCCTTTGTAGTGCGGGTATCAGTTTTCATTTGGGAGATCGGTATTCACGCTACGAGAGCATGTCATTCCAGGTATAGGCTGGGTGTGACAGTTTCTTGGTGGGTAATGCAAGCTCATCGTCATCCACCGTTATTGACTCCTTACCGGTGCGTAGCTTGGTCATCGGACCTACGCCGGTGGCTTTCCTAGTGTGCATCATGGTTCCTTCAAATCCTTAAATTAAGTGAAATTGGGGGAAAGTAAAAATTGTAAGAGAGAGAAAGTGAATTGGGTCTTACGCAATAAATGGGATGGGTAAAATATTTAAACCCTTTAAAAGATAACTTTTAAAAGAGTTTGAGTTAAAAATAGAAAAATCCCTCCATTAAAACATAGAATGTAGCTTTTTTACTATTCAAAATTTTCGATCTAGATTTCTGCAACCAAAACATGAAATAAAATTAGACTTGAAGAAGATTAAAAATTTAAATGACAGTAAAACTAAATTTTAACTAACTTAAAATGAACTACTACCTTATTGGTTACCTTATAGGCATAACGTCTAATGAAAATAGAAAAATTAAAACATAAACTGAAAAACATAGTTCTCGTTTATAAGTCTCAGCTCGACTCCTGATGTGCTTTGCTCGTAAGAAGGGTCACTCAACGTGATGAGACACGTCGGTTGAGTAAAGAATCCTTCATAAAATGGCTTGAGGTGATGTCTATTTACTTTGAATATTTTTCCCGAATCTGTACTCTTGATTTCGACTGTGCCTTGTAGGAAAATTCTTCTCACTTCAAATGGACCTAGCCATTTCGTCTTCAATTTTCCAGAAAACAACTTCATCCTGGAATTGTATAGCAATACTTTCTGTCTAACTGTGAATTCATTTTGATTCAAATGCTTGCCATGAAGTCTACGTGTCTTGTCCTTATAAATGCCTAAATTCTCATAGGCTTCATTTCTTATCTCCTCTAGTTCTTGAATTTATAACTTCCTATAATTGTCAGCATCATAGATTGACATGTTGCACTACTTTATAACTTCCGTGTTCTTGAATTTATAACTTCCGTGTTCAAGTTCAGCTGGTAAATAACAGGGATTACCATATACAACCCTGAAAGGCAACATTCCAAGAGGACTTTTGTACATGGTTCTATAAACCCATAGAACGTCATTAAGTTGTAAACTCCAATCCCTTCTGTTAGGGCTTACAATCTTCTCTCAAATTGACTTGATCTCTCTGTTGGTAACTTTTGCTTGTCCATTTCCCTAGGGATGGTAAGCAATAGTCATTCGATGAGTAACACCATATTTACAAAATAGAGATGCTACTTCCTTATTGTAAAAATATGTGCCTCGATCACTTATTATCGCCTTCGAAACTTCGAACCTGTTAAACCTGTTAAATACATTATTGGCTCCTTACTGGCATATTGCTTGGTCGTCGGACCTGTGCTAGTGGCTTTCCTAATGCGCACCATGGTTCCTTCAAATCCCTAAATTAAGTGAAATTAGGGGAAAGTAAAAATCATGAGAGAGAGAAAGGGAATTGGTTCTTACGCAGTAAATAGGACGGGTAAAATATTTAAAACCTTTAAAATATATATTTTGAAAGAGTTTGAGTTAAAAATAGAAAACTCCCTCCATTAAAAGGTAGAATATAGTGTTTTTACTGTTCAAAATTTCCCATCTGGATTTTTGCGACCAAAACACGAAAATAAAATTAGACTTAAAGAAGATTAAAAATTTAGAAGACAGTAAAACTAAATTTTAACTAACTTAAAATGAACTATTGCCTTATTGGTTACCTTATGGGCATAACGTCTAATGAAAACAGAAAAATTAAAAAATAAACTAAAAAACATAGTTTTGGTTTATAAGTCTCAGCTCGCCTCCTGACATGCTTTACTCGTCAAAAGAGTCACTCAACGTGATGATACACGTCGGTTGAGTAAAGAATTCTTCGTAAAATGGCTTGAGGTGATGCCTATTTACTTTGAATATTTTTCTCAAATCTGTACTCTTGATTTCTACTACACCTTATGGGAAACTTCTTCTCACTTCAAATGGGCCTAGCCATTTCGTCTTCAATTTTCCAGGAAATAACTTCATACTAGAATTGTATAGTAATACTTTTTGCACGACTGTGAATTCATTTTAATTCAAACGCTTGTCATGAAGTCTATGTGTCTTATCCTTATAAATTCCTGAATTCTCATAGGCTTCATTTCTTATCTCCTCTAGTTCTTAAATTTGTAACTTCTTATGATTGCCAGTATTGTTGATTAACATGTTACACTATTTTACTGCCTAGTAAGCTCTGTGTTCAAGTTCAACTGGTAAATGACAGGGTTACCATATACAATCTTGAAAGGTGACATTTCGAGAGGACTTTTGTACGTGGTTCTGTAAGCCAACAAAGCATCATCAAGTCGTAAACTCCAGTCCCTTCTATTGGGGCTTACAATCTTCTCTCAAATTGACTTAATCTCTTTGTTGGTAACTTTTGCTTATCCATTTCCCTAAGGATAGTAAGCAGTAATCATTCGATGAGTAATACCATATTTACAAAATAGAGATGCCACTTCCTTATTGCAAAAATGTGTGCCTTGATCACTTATTATCGCCTTTGGGACTCTGAACCTGTTAAACACATTAGTTTTGATAATGTTAACTACATTTTTAGCATCGTTAAACTTGGTGGATTTGGCTTCCACCCACTTTGACACATAGTCAACCAATACCAAAACATAGACATTGTCGAATGAAGGTGGGAATGGTCCTATTAAATTCATGCCCCATAAGTCGAATATTTCATAAACTATAATTCCTTGTTGGGGCATTTCATTCCTTCTTCTTAGACCTCTTGTTCTCTGGCAATTTTCACAGTGTTTGCCAAACAAGTAAGCATTGTGATGTATCATTGGCTAATACAGTCCGCTTTCGAAAATTTTCATCGTTGTTTTTTTTGACTGAAATGACCTCTATATGCATATGTATGACAAAATCGAAAAACAGAATTGACTTCAATTTCTAGGATACATCTCCGAATAACCTGATCAATGCAGTGCTTCTATAAATAAGGTTCATCTCATGTGTAATATTTTACACTGCTTCTGATTCGATTTTTCTCATTCCTCAATAGCTTGTCAAAAAAAGTCTTAGTACATAAAAAATTAACTATGTAAGTGTACCAAGAGTAATCTTTTGTTACATTCAATGCAAACTCATTAGGAAATTCATCATAAGCCTCACATGGTTCCAAATTTGACAATCTACTTAAATGATCAGTGACTAAATTTTTTGATTCCTTCTTGTCTCACAGCTCTATATCGAATTCTTGAAGCAACAGTATCCAACGAATTAATTGTGGCTTCGCTTCCTTCTTTTCAATGAATACTTGAGTGTTGCGTAATCAGAAAACACGATCACTTTAGTACCAAGCAAATAAGAATGAAATTTTTCCAATGCAAAAACTACAACATATAATTCCTTTTCAGTTATACAATAATTATATTAAGCACTGTCCAATGTCCTTGATGCATAGCTTATTACATGTACTACACCAACTGCATAATGACTCACGTCATACATAATTTTAAAGAGCAGTTTCTAATTGGATGATTGCATAATAGGAGTTGTAATTAACATCTCCTTCAACTGGTCAAATGTATTTTTGTAGGATTCGTCAAAAATAAATTCAATCTCTTTTTGTAGAATCTTGCAAAGTGACTGAGCAATATTATATATATATATATATATATATATAATAAAATTACAATAGATAGTAAATATTGTTATGAAAAAAAATTAAAATTTTTAAATTTAATTCATATTTTTATTTTTCTTCAGATAAAAAAAATTTAAATAAATAAGATTGAAATATTTATCATTTTATTTAATTATTCATATTTGAATATCTTTTTACATTTCCTTTATATTAATATTTATAATACAATTCAACTTATCATGTTTCTCTTTCCCTAGAAAAAGTTTTTAATTTATCTTTGTAAAAGATGATTTTCTTTGTAATTATAAATTATAAAATATTTATTTTAATTTTCTACTTTACTGAAAATTATTATATATTTATATATATATTATTACAGTTTAGTTCCTGAGATGCTGGCTTGCACCTAGGAAACTAGGCCTTCACGAGGAGTGATGAAATCACGCAGATCTTAATTTAATTTAAGTTGCAATTCAATATTCTAACTTGGAAAAAATAAGCATTTTGGTTGTGACAATGCTTTTTTATTGACGTTCAAGTGAGAGAAACTATACCATGACATGCAAACCAAACTTCTTCAAATGATAAGACAATGACCGATTAAATTTTTTGATAATTAATGCTTTTTCATTCACATGGAAGTATCTCGTGATCACAACATAGGACATTCAAAAGCAAACAGGATCTATATATACCACACTTACCTGACAATGTCATTTTGGCTACTCCAATCTCCATAGGATTTGTTCATCAATCTTGCTTAAATTCTCATCATCAAGACGCTTCCAGGTCCTAATCCTCTCCACTACTATCCATGAGTTATGGCCCTTTCCAAGCTCTGCCACTATAACTCTTGCTCTCCTGGGCCATCCCGCCTTCCCGTAAGCATGGTATCCAAAACCTCCACCATAGCAAAACCATATGCCCTCTAATTCTCCGCAAAAGTCGTTCTTGTGATCATGCCCTAAAAACACAGCTTTCACATTTCCCATCGATACAAATGTTTGTAAAACTCCTGAGTTGACTCTTGTACAAGCCGCACCTTCCTGAAACTGCCCAACAATGTTTTGATAATATAGCTGTGGAACTTCCGGGATTGGGATGTGGAAAAAAGCCAGTGCTGGAGAAGCAGCTGAGAGCGAAGCATCTGCCAGGTGATTAAGATCAGCCTTCCGTTCCTGTTAGTTTGTAACCTGCAACACGTTAATGAAATCTAAATCTAGGAGACCTCCCTTGTGGGATTTGGAAGAGCATTGAACGTATGAAAAATATAAACTGATAAGATATAGCAAGAATAACTGTTTCCAAACAATTGTAAAGAATATTAGTCGCTGAATAAACATCATAGCCTGAAGGAAGAAACATCGTCTAATCTATTATATGACTGAGCATATTCAATCAAGTCAAGTAGTGAAAACAAATGAATATGGAATGAGCTATACCATGCAATTTTATCATAACTGTTAATTTGAATTGAAGTGAGCAGCTTAAGAATGACCACATAGCTAACACAAGAAAATGTAGAGGATCAATTTTCCAAGACTGCCGTAAGAGGTTCTGTTGTGTTTTCCATTTTTAATATCAGATGACAACATTAATAGGTAATGCAAAATTGAACAGAGGTGTAACGATAAACGCACAACCCAAAAATCAGTACCATTTCATTATTACTTCTCAATTGCTATACCTGATATCCTTTGGAAACACCTCGGAGCCAATTTAGTTGAGATTCCTTAATCCACCCATAAGTTCGAATCCCTTGAAAAACCTCCCTGGTTCCACTGTCAAGAAAGAAAAGATCAAGTACGCTCTCGTTTGCCAATAGAGAACCTGGAGCTCCATAAACTCTAAGATCATAATTTCCAAAGCCATCAATATTTGTCATTATGCTTCCTTTTGCAGAGCCAGGAGGATCTTCGGCGGAAGGATTGACTTGTGAGACAGAATAATCCATCAAAGAGATGAAATCCATCAATTCTTCACGTGTCATGGTAGACTCATGATCATGGTTTCCTAAGACTGCTGCCCATGGAAGTTTAGACGCCATTGCTGGACCAAATGCACGAAGAAGTGACTCGGCTGCATCAGGAGTGCTGGTCCCAAATATGTTATCGCCTTATTACAGGAATCACATGCAAACCAATAAGTGGACATAAAATGGTCAGAAAAGACCAAGGAGAAAGTGAAAACTCAAATAACACAACAAGAAAAGTCATAATAAGAGAGAATTCTAAGTTAAGACAAAACCATCCCTACATCATATTTCATCACCTTATGTTTTGTAAGCAACCTTCTTCCTTCTAATCAAGGATAAACAGTTGAATATATGTGTGTGTAAACATAAATCCAAATGTACAAGTCAACCTAAATTTTCAGTTAAAAGTGTTAGTTTGTTACAACACCAATTGACCCATTCATACAAAATTTTATTTCTTATTTACTGTCTCAAAAATCCAACTACTACACAAAAAATTTTGATGAATGCATGATTTATCCGCCTCTAAAATCCATGGCTTAAATATATTTACAAAATAAAAACATGATTCAACTTCTACCCATTGCATGATACAGTTTATGGTTAAATACTGCGCCAAATTGATATGTTTAAGCATATTGCAATCCCATAATCAAGGACCACGAAAACAGAGTTAGTACGCTATAGCACATCAAATCAATGTGATACTAAACAAAATAGAAATGAAGGAGTTTACCAGTAAAAGCAATGAAATCAGGTTTTTCAGATTGAATCAGTCTTTCAAGAAAGCGAGTGGTATTGAGATCGGAGCAGAAATCGAATTCAGAAGGCAACACATCTCTACACCTAGTCACACTCCCAATCCCATAGTGCATGTCAGCCACCTGAAGGATTTTGAAGGTGCCGTCGTCACGAAAGCTGAGAGGGAGATTTGCGGATCGCTTTCGGCGAGGTTTGTGGTGGCCGCCGATTATCAGTTTCAGAGCGATTTGAGTATGGAGAAAGAAGAGAAGCAAGACGATTATGGATAGATAGAGAAGGGAAACTCCCCATTTCGCTTTTGGAGAATCCATTCTCCTAAATCACATTCAGAGCTTTGCGATTAGTCCATGTGTGGGCAAAAATCTAGCTAAAACACTCCTTTTCTGTTTGACTTTTCTTGAACTAAAACACTCCTTTTGTTTCCTTCCCTTTCTTGTTTTCTCCTTAGGGTTTTCTTCTTCCTCCTCTTCTTCTTTCTACCTTTCTTTATTTTTTCATTCTTTTATTTGCTCTTCAAGCTGCTGCTGCTTCTTCTTCTTCTAAGTTGCTACTTCTTCTTGTGCTTCTTCTAAGCTGCTACTTGTTCAAAGCTGCTACTTCTACTAAGCTTCTTCTTTCTTTTTTAAATTATTATTTTTCTTTCTTCCTACTTTCAATTTTTTATTATATTAATTTTTGATATTTTTATTAATTATTCAGTATATAAATATATATTAATTTTATTTTTTCATATTAAATATACATAAAGAAATATATATCATATAATATTTTATATGATAAAACATATTAATTTATAATATAAATATATTTAGTACATACCATAATATTTATCAATAATAACATATTTATATACAATATTTATTAATATATAATATATATTTATTTATCAATATATACTATATCCTACTATAATATATTTATATATTCATTAATAAATACTTACTATGAAACAAAATCAAACAAGTATTGTTACACCCATAAATAGAAGCAGAAGAATAATTTTGTGAATTTTTAAGAAATGAACTAAAGGTATAAATGTAAATTTTAAGAACTTTGGATTTAAGTTTATCTTAAGTTACATAAACATAATCGGGTTAATCGTGGAGACTAAATATTACGTGATCGGGACAAAGAATATAGTGGAATAGCATAACATTCGAGATAACAACTAAGTTTAATATATGAATTAAAAATATTAAAGTTAAATGTGCTTAAGTGGGGAGGATGGATGACCTCCCCGAGAAATGCATGATTTTCAATCGTGTAAGCTGTTTTAGACGAATTAAGCTATGGAATCTTATCCGGAGTAAATTGAGGATTCTATTAAGCTATTTGGAGGTGTTCGGGATTGAAATATAGCTAAGAATATCGATTAGGATACATTTGTTATTATTGGGATTGTTTAAGGGTAAAGTTGAAATTTTGAAAATTTGATAAGGACAATTTTGGAAATTCTAATTTTAGGATGGGTGACCTCCTGGGAAGTTTTCTCGGGAAGCATGTGAGTGAAAACAAAGCATACTGCAAAGGTCTCGTGTTGGGTTGTAGAGGTAATCATCTAATCAGGCTGTTATAAGTATAATAGATCTAATCAAAAAAAGAAAGAAAAAATAAAAGAAGAAAGAATAAGACATAAAATAACATGAAAATAAAAATAAAAAGAAGAAAAAATAAAATAAAAATAATAGAAGAAGAAAGAATAAAATAGAAAATAGAAGAAAAACAAAAATAAAAAGAAGAAGAAAGCAAAAGAAGATAGAATAAAACAGAAAATAATATAAGAAGAAAAACTAAAATAGAAAATAAAAGAAAAACAAAAATAAAGAGAAGAAAAAAGTACAAAATCGAAAATAATAGAAGAAGAGAGAATAAAACAAAAAATAATAGAAGAAGAAGAACAAAAAGAAGAAAAAATAAAATAGAAAATAGAAGAAAAATAAAAATAAAAAGATAGAAAAAAAGAAAGAATAAAATAGAAAATAATAGAAGAAATAATAAAATAGAAAATAGAAAAAATAAAAAGAAGAAGAACGAATAAAATAAAAAATAATAGAAGAAGAAAAAGAAGAAAAAATAAAATATAAAATAAAAGAAAAATAAAAATAAAAAGAAGAAAGAATAAAATAGAAAATAATAGAAGAAGAAAGAATAAAACAAAAGATAGAAGAAAAATAAAAATAAAAAGAAGAAGAAAAAATAAAATAGAAAATAATAGAACAAAAAAGAGTAACACAGAAAATGGAAGAAAATAATAAAAAATAAAGAATAAAATAGAAAATAATAAAAGAAGAAGAAAAAGAAAAGAATAAAATAAAAAATAGAAGAAAAATAAAAATAAAAAAGAAGAAAGAATAAATAGAAAATGTTTCTACCACAATTAAGTTAATTTTAATTAATAAAAATAATTAAATAAATTAATTTTAATATTAATTTATTTAATAATTTTATTAATTAAAAGATATTTAAAATTTGGGCCATTAATTAATTTAATAGGCTTAGTTTAAGTTTAGCCTTAATTAATTTAAAATTAAATAAATTAATTTTATATTAATTAATTTAATATTTTTATTAATTAAAAGATATTTAATAAATTATGCCATTAATTAATTTAATATGCTTAATTTTCTAAAGATACATGATAAAAGCAGTATCATGTTGATTGTGGAGGAAGTGCAGGAGATGGAGACGTGACAGTTATCAAAATTTAGAATGACGGTTTTATGAAAAAATAAATAGTAAATGAGGGCAATAATCAAAGGACAAACAATTAACCATCAAAAATCACTCTGAAGCAACTGTTAGACCCTGGATTTTGATGTATATTTTTTGTGTTATCCAATTTGAGTTATTTGCAATTTAAAATAATTTTTATATATGTGGTACGAGCGTACCACTTATATTATTGTATGATATGGCCATACGGTTGGTCGTACTAATTTGGATTGACTTTACGGTGTATAGTACAAGCGTACCATTTTTGATACAGTCGTATTGATTCTGTGTGTTTTATGGTACGGGCATACGACTAACCGTATCAAGTTAAGTTTGTTTTGTTGAGAGTGGTACGGCTATACCAATGGGTGGTACGGTCGTACCGATGCTCTCAGGAATTTTGTTTGTCAGTAATTTTATTTCTGTATGGGCGTACCAATGTATGATATGACCATACCAAGTTTTTACTTTATGTTTAAATATGTGTTTTTGAATTGGTACGGTCGTATGGGAATCCGTACGGTAGTACGCGACTTTCCAAATTCATTTTAAAACACTTTCTAATGGATTTATTTTAGAACTTACACTTTCTATTCAATTTCTAACAGCTATTTCTTTTGTGCAAAGCTTCCTTTGAACCTAGAACTTCAATTTCAAGTAAGTTTACTTGTTGTATTCTCAATCTAGCATTGTAAACTCTTATTATATTCCATTCTCACTACCTAAGTGTTAGGTTTGTAATTATGGGTTGGTGTGTGATTAATGCTTGGGGCATTATCTTGTATTTGAGAGTTTGTGAGATTGATATCATTATAAAAGTTTGAGTGTGAGCCTGAAAACACTGAGGTTAAGATTCATTGTGAAGAATCCTTGTTGTATTGATTGATTGTGATTAGTGGAACCTTAAGTGGAAGACTTAGAAGAAGTGGACGTAGGCCAAGAGTTAGTGCTAAACCACTATAAAGCGTGTGTTGCTAATTCCACATAGATTTCATTTGGTATCAGAGAATTGGTGCTCATTTGTTATTAGAAGTAAAGTTTTAGAATGAAAGATCCTATGGGAACCCAAAGTATTGAAAGTCAATTATATACAAGACCTCCCTTCTTTGATGGTACAAATTATTCGTGTTAGAACCACCGAATGGAAGTCTTCTTGAAGCGTGATGGTATTGATTTGTTTGATCTAATTGAGAATGAGTTTTCCCCTCTAACATCTACAACAGATGGTGTTATAACTCTCAAGCCCAAGGCAACTTGGACAAAAGAAGAATTTAAAGCGAATGCGAGGAATAAGAAGGCAATGAATATGCTTTACTACACTAGTAGCCATGAGGACTATGAATGAGTTTCACATTATGTCATGGTAAAGCAAATATGGGATGCCTTGGAGACTTATCACGAAGGCACAAATTAAGTCTGAACCAAGAAGATTTAGCTGCTAACTCATCAATATGAGTTATTTACAATGAAGGCAAATGAGTCAATTTCAGAAATGTACAACCGCCTCATTGTAATCATAAATGGATTGATGAAGTTAGGCAAGATGTATCAAAAGGAAGATCTAAACAACAAGATCTTGCGGGTTCTACCAAAGAAGGATTGAGAGGCTAGAGTAACCTTCATTTAAGAAGTTAATGACTTGTCAATTCTATCAATGGATGTGCTACTCAGAAAGCTTCTCACACATGAAATCATACTTAAGCAAAGGGTTGAGGAAGACAAGCGGAGAGGGATTGCACTTAAAGCATCGAAAGAAGAAGATACCTCTTCAACAAGTGAAGGGGAGATTGATGATGAAGTCGCCCTTCTCTCTAAATTATCAGGACTCTTCTTATGAAGAAGAAGAAGTTCAAAAAGGATGACAAGAAGCCAATTGAGGCAAGATGAGACATGAACCAAAGGGACATTTTTCAAAGAGGTCCAACCATTTACTACGAATGCAATAAGCCAGGACATATGAGGAATAAATGCCCTTGTCTTAAGAAACCATCCAAACCTTTCAAGAAGAAGGTGTTGAAGGCAACATAGGATAATGATAGCGAGACCAATGAGGACGTGTCCGGTGATGAAGGAGCAACAAACTTATGCTTCATGGCATTCTTGGACTATGAAAAGGATGAGGTAACCATATCATTTCAATCTTATTATAGCAATGATGATTGTGATGATGATGATGATGAATGTGATGTATTAGAAGCTTTGTTAGAGAAGTATCAACATTTACCTAGGAAGCATCAATCACTTAGAAGTAAATATGCATGCATTTCTGAAGAGAAAAATGAGTTGTAAAATGAATTTAACTCTTGCAAAACTACACTTGAAAATGTTGAATAGGAAAATAAGTTTTTAAAGGATGAAAATGCTAAGATTTTGAAAGATAATTTGTCTAATTTTGAACAAGGTGAAGTTAAAATTGATTCAATTTTGAAACATCAAAAACTTAGTGGTAATAAAGAAGGTATTGGTTTTAACCAAAATTCTTCCCACACTTCTAAGGGCATGGTTTTTGTTAAAGCCTCCACTTCAACATAAAAATCAAAGGATTTCAAAAAGAAACATGTTCATCCTAAGACCAATAGAATGCATACCAATAAAATTCATCATTGTTCATGTTCATGTAATCATAGTCATCCTCATGCATCTAAAAGAAGTATGTGCATAATCATTCTAGATTTAGGAATGTCATATGCCACTATTGTAATAAAAAGGGACATACTACTAATAGATGTTTCATTATAAAAATGCATTGAAATGATGATGATATGTATGCCTTTAACCCCCAAGGACTCAAATACATTTGGGTACCTAAAAAGAGATAAATGCACTTATTTTGATAGGTTTGTTTGAGCTCCAAAATAAGCATCAACAAATGGTACCTTGATAGTGGATGTTCAAGGCACATGACCGGGAACGCAAGCCTATTCTTAAACTTGGAACATTTTGATGGAGGTAATGTCACTTTTGGAGACAACACCAAAGGTAAGGTTGTTGGAATTGGTAAAGTCGGTAAGGATTCTAACTTTTTTATTAACAAAGTTTTGCTAGTAGAGGGATTGAAACATAATTTGCTTAGTATTAGTCAACTGTGTGATAATGGCTACAAAATTATTTTTGATCTTAAAGATTGTTTTATTTATAGAATATATGATGATTTGTTAGTATTTCAAGGTGATAGGATGGAAAATATGTATATGATTGATTTAGATTCTTTTGCTAATAAATATGTGAAATGTCTTGTTTCTATAAGTGAGGACTCATGGCTTTGGCATAGAAGGCTTGGACATGCTAGTTTTGAAAGCATTGACGATCTCGGGAAGAACGAGCATGTGGTAGGACTTCTAAAGATCAAATTTGCTAAGGAAAAAGTATGTGAGGCTTGCCAAATAGGAAAATAGATAAAGTCTTCATTTAAGGTAAAGAAGAAGGTAACTTCTTTTAAACCTCTACAATTATTGCATATGGATTTTTTTAGACCAACTAGGGTAGCTAGTTTAGGTGGCATGCATTACGCACTTGTCATTGTTGATGATTACTCTAGGTTCACTTAAGTTTCATTTATAGCTCATAAAGATGATGCATTCAATGCTTTCCAATCATTAACTAAAAGAATACTAAAAGAATGCAAAATGAAAAAGAATATTACATTTTTTCAATAAGGAATGATCATGGAAAAGAATTTCAAAATGAAAGCTTTAAATCTTTTTATGATTTACATGGTATTCATCATAACTTTCATCTCCTAGAACTCCTCAATAAAATGAGCTAGTTGAAAAGAAAAACCAAACTCTTTGTGACATGGCACGTATAATGCTCAATGAGTATCAATTGCTTTCATACTTTTAGGCCGAAGTGATCAATACTGCTTGTTATGTCACAAATCAAGTTTATTTAAGACTGATTTGAAACAAAACTCGTTATGAGCTATGGAATGGTAGAAAACCAAGAATTTCTATCACATCCACATTAGAGACCCTAGGAGTTTTGCATTAATGTGTGTGTATGTGTTAGATGAATGGTAGGAGTGAGGTATTTGATGATATGTGGATCCTCGTGTATTGCGATATCTATATCTCTGTTTTCATGTGTTATGATTTGTGTATATTTGTTTTATTGGTGTTGTTGTCACCTTATTGAGGAGCATGTCTTCTTGGTTGGATGAGGGACAGCCAGTATGTTTGTTTAGGGTTATGTTGGAAGTGTTGTTAGGTGTGGCATAGGTTTTGGCACAAGTATTGTGGGGGATTAGGCTTTGATTTAGTCATAGCCTGGTTTTTAAGTAATAGTACGGGCGTACGGGACTCCGTACGGGCGTACCAAATAGGGGAATGACCGTATGGGCATACCAAAGGGTGGTTTTGTTAGTATATGCTCTAGAGCATCATGTATATTTGTACTATACGTTTTCATTAATAAAGGCATTATTCATTATATAGTACAATGTTTTAAATGAACTTGTTTTACTTGGAGTATTAAACTATTTATTGAAGTCCATGATATTGGAACAGTGCAAAAGAATCCATAAAGAGTTTATG
>CANYBF010106151.1:0-34002 GCA_948192965.1 Dalechampia spathulata
AGAGTTACTATCAAACTGTCGCTTCTAATCTCTAATCCTGTTTCTCTGTGTTTTGATGCAAAGATATTCTTTTGGTTTGCTGATTCAAAATAAAAATTTTTAAATTTCTTCCGCTGCTCATTAACTACGCAAACCAACATCATCATCATCATTTTCAAAGTAATTATCATCACAGTGCATCATATCATCATAATGTTTCATCCATAATGTGAATGCCATGATATGAATTCTTACTCTGTATTATACTGTAATCTTTAGCATACATGTACTTTCAATGCATTCATCATTCCATTCTCTGTATTTTCATCATATATGGATGATTATGTTTATCTATGAGAATTCATTTATGTTATGCATTCTCCCTCTTGTTTTCCTGTAACATATCATTTTATATGCCCTTTTCACATTCTAGGGCCATTTCATTTATATGCACATTTTACTGGGTCTTTCATATTATTTCATATATGTGGTTCAACAAACTGAAACCCATATCACTTTTATATCATTTTCTTTCCGTGTAATTCATGTAGGAATTCATATTGTATTTCCTAGTACCTTTTTATTTACCATTTTTCTCACATTCACTCATTTTCCTCCTTCCTTAATTCCCCATATTATGTTATGTCATGTTTCATATGATAATGCAATGATGCTTATATCATGATCAACGAATGTAATATCATATCATAATTAATTAATTAATGTCATTGCATTATACCATACCATTATCCCATTTGATCATTTAATGATTGAGGGACATTCAAACAACCTAGCATAAGCCTGCAATTTCCTTTCCTTTATTTAAATTCCTTGGTGGTTTATGTTGATTTCCCTCCGAACCACCTAATTCACAAATCAATGTTCATCTTTAATTAATAATTTGAATTCCATTATTAATCATTTATTATCCATATTTAGCAATCCATATGTCAATGTAATCAATCAATCACTTAATCACATATTAATACAACTCACTTACCATATCATAATATTACTTAAGAAATAATATTAACATTTACAATTGTATTCACTGTTTATATTAGCTATATTAGTTATCATATAAGTCAAAAACTGTAATTATTACATTTCCATCATCATATTATAAAACTCCTTTATTAACCTTACATTGCTTATTTAAAACCAAAATCTTATATAATTATTTTTCTTACCTTAGACATATATTTAACCATACTTATATTCTGTTTTAAAATAGTTGATGTCAAAATACAGAATAAAAATAGATGATATTATAGCATAATTCTTCAATACATTTAATAAACATTAGACTTGTTTAATTTCTTAATAAATCTTAATCATATAATATTTTTGTTGTTCAAAACAAACCAATAATATCTTATATAACTATGTTCTTATCCTATTTCTTATTAACAACAAAACTATTATTCTACAAAATAATTGATATTATAATATAATATGAATACCAAATAGTTAATATCATAATACTGATTACTTATTAATATTCAGGAGATATGACTAAAACAGTTTTTAATATTATATTATTCATATACTACTGTTGCTATTTAAAATATTCCATTAATATCTGATATATTTATTAACACTATTCAATATCATATCTCATCTACAATCATTAGATGTCATCATATAACTACTCATAACATACCTTGAATATCACTGTTAATTAGTCATTTAATTATTAACTCAAAAGGCTTAACTTAATGTACACATATCTCTAATAATTAATTTAATCCATTAACATAACATTTTTAGAAGTATTATCTTTTCATTAAAGATGTCTAATTCCCACATTCTTAATAGAATTCAAAATATATAACAAACTCACTTTACACTACAATTAAACATTTTCATGTAATATATCATATATTATTATACATTTTATTAACATGCTCAATACATTAGAAAAATCTAGATCAACCTACTTAACCTATCATACCAAGCTCTAGGGGCTTGTTTAAGTCCGTATAAGGCTTTGGTAAGTTTGAAAACATGATTTTGAAATTCAAAATCCTCAAAACACGAGGGGTTGTGCAACATAAACTTTTTCATTTATAAAACCATTTAAAACTGCATTTTTCACATCCATTTGAAAAAGTTTAAAGTTCATGTAAGATGCATATGCCAATAACATTCTAATAGCCTCTAATCTAGCTACATGTGCAAAAGTTTCATCAAAATCTATACCTTCCTTTTGATAATAGCCTTGTGCCACTAACCGAGCTTTATTTCTAGTTATGACACCACTTTCATCAAGCTTATTCCTAAACACCCACCTAGTTCCTATAACAGATACATCTCTAGGCTTAAGTACTAAGGTCCATACATTATTTTTGTATCAAACTAATTTAGTTCATCCTACATAGCCAACATCCAACTCTCATCATCTAAGGCTTCATTCATATTCTTAGGTTCAATCTGAAAAATGAATGCAAGAGTGTTATGAATATCTTTAAATTTAGAGCAAGTTGTTACCCTTTTTGATGTTTCACCTATGATTTGCTCCTTTGAGTGTCCTTTCAGGAAGTTCCACCCCTTTAGAAGATCATGCTCAATTTGAGTTGCAGCTAGGTGAGGAGGAAGATCATTTATTTCTTCCTTATCAACATCTTTAGGTGTAGTTTCTTTTTGATACTCTGGTTCTTCACTTTGTTTCAATAGAATTCTTACATCATCATCAACAATGTTCTTTCTTAGACCAAGGGAGTTAGTTTCATCAAAAACAACATGTATAGATTCCTCTACAACTAAAGAACATATATTAAATACCCTATATGACTTGTTAGATGTTGCATATCCTAAGAATAAACCTTCATCAGTTTTTGAATCAAAATTTCCAAGGTTATCCTTGGTGTTTAAGATGTAGCACTTATAACCAAATACTCTTAGGTACGAAATTCTTGGTTTTTTACCATTCTATAGCTCATAAAGAGTTTTGTTTAAAATCGATATTAAATGAACTCAATTTTTGATATAACAAGTAGTATTGACTGCTTCGGCCCAAAATTAGGATGGTAATTGATACTCATTAAGCATTGTGCGTGCCATGTTACAAAGAGTTTGGTTTTTCCTTTCAACTACCCTATTTTGTTAAGGAGTTCTAGGAGATGAAAATTTATGATGAATACCATGCAAATCATAAAAAGATTTAAAACGTTCATTTTAAAATTCCTTTCCATGATCACTTCTAATTGAGGAAATATAATAACCCTTTTCATTTTTGCATTCTTTTGGTTAAAGTTTGAAAAGTATTGAATGCATCATCGTTATAAGCTATAAAAGAAACTCAAGTAAACCTAGAGTAATCATCAACAATCACAAGTGCATAATGCATACCACCTAAACTAGCTACTCTAGTTGATCCAAATAAATCTATATGCAATAATTGAAGAGGTTTGGAAGAAGTTACCTTGTTTTTCACTTTAAATGAGGACTTTACTTATTTTCCCATTTGACAAGCTTCACATACCTTGTCCTTTGCAAATTTGATCTTTGGAAGTCTTACCATATGTTTGTTCTTCCCGAGATCACCAATGCTTTCGAAGCTAGCATGTTTAAGCCTTCTATGCCAAAGCCAGGAGTCTTCACTTATAGAAACAAGACACTTCATATTTTTATTAGGGATAGAATCTAAATCAATCATATAAATATTCTCTATTCTATCTCCTTGAAAGACTAGCTTATTATCACTAATTCAATAAACAAAATAGCCTTTAGGATTAAAAACAACTTTAAAACCATGATCACACAATTGACTAATGCTAAGTAAGTTATGTTTCAATCCTTCTACTAACAAAACTTTGCTAATGGAAAAGTTAGAATCCTTACCGACCTTAGCAATACAAACAACTTTACCTTTGGCATTGTCTCCAAAGATGACATTACCTCGCTCATATTCTTTAAGGTTGGAGAAGAGGCTTGCATTACCGATCATATGTTATGACCATCCACTATCGAGGTACCATTTATTTTCACTAATCTTGGATCTCAAGCATACCTGTTAAACACAAATGCATTTACTTCTTTTTAGGTACCCAAATGTGTATGGGTCCTCGAGGGTTAGAAGCATTTATATCATCATTCTAATGCATCTTCTTAATGAAACATCTATTGGTTGTATGCCCCTTTCTATTACAATAATAACATATGACATTCCTAAATTTGGAATGATTATGCACATATTTCCTTTTGGATGCATGAGAATGATTATGATTGCATGAGCATGAACATGAACAGTGATGTACCTTATTGGCATGCATTTTGTTTGCTTTAGGATTAACATTTTTCTTTTTAACATCCTTTGGTTTTTATGTTGAAGTAGAAGTTTTGACAAAAATCATGCTTTTAGAGGTGTGAGAGGAGTTTTGTTTAAATCTAATACCCTCTTTGTTATCACTAAGTTTTTGGTGTTTCAAGATAGATTCGATTTTAACACCACCTTGTTCAAACCTAGAAAGATTGTCTTTCAACAAATCATTTTCTTTTGAAAGCTTAGCATTTTCATCCTTTAAAATCTTATTTTCCTTTTCAAAACCTTCAAGTTTTGTTTTACAAGAATCAAATTTAGTTTTTAAAATGGTCTTCTCTTTTGAAATGGATGCAAACTTACTTTTAAGTAATTGATGCTTCTAAGCTAAGTTTTCATACTTTCCTAGGAGTTCTTCTAATGCATCATATTCATCATCATAACATTCATATTGCTATAATAAGATTGAGATGATGTTGTTACCTTATCGTTTTCATCATCATCCAAGAATGCCATAAAGTAAAGATTAGTTGCTCCTTCATCACTGGATACCTACTCATTTGATTCACTATCATCATCCTATATAGCCTTCAATGCCTTCTTTTTGAAAGACTTGGATGGTTTGTTAAGGCAAGGACATTCATTCCTCATGTATCCCAGCTTGTTGCATTCATAGCAAACAGCTTGATTCCTTTGAAAGTTATCCTTTTGGTTCAAGTCCCTTCTTTGCTCGAATGGCTTCTTGCCATCCTTTTCAAGCTTCTTCTTCTTCATAAGAAGAGTCTTGACATGTTTGGAGAGGAGGGCTACTTCATCATCGATCTCCCCTTTGCTTATGAAAGAGGCATCTTCTTCTTTCAAAGCCTTAAGTGCAATCCCTCTCTGCTTGTCTTCCTCAACTCCTTGTTTTAATGTAATCTTGTATGTAAGGAGTTTCCCAAGAAGTACATCGATAGATAGAACTGATAAGTCATTTGCTTCTTCAATGGCTGTCACTCTAGCCTCCCAATCCTTTTTAGGCAGCACTTACAAGATTTTGTTATTGATGTCTTCTTTTTGGTACATCTTTCCAAGCTTCATTAAGCCATTAGTGATCACCATGAGTCAGTTGTATATTTTAGAAATTGACTCATTTGCCTTCATCGTGAACAACTCGTATTGATATGTCAACAGTTGAATTTTCTTGTTTTGACCTTGATTAGTTCCTTCATGATGAGTATCTCAAGCAGTCCATATTTGCTTTGCCATGACACAATATGATACTCGTCCATATTCCTCACGACTTATGGCACAATATAGTATATTCATCACCTTTTTATTCTGAAAGTTTGCTTTCAATTCCTCCCTGGTCCATTCTTGTCTAGCTTTAAGAGAAACAACACCATCAATTGTAGTTATTGGAGGTAAGAACTCATTCACCATCAAGTCAAACAATTCAATTCCATCACTGTCTAGGAAAACTTCCATTCGATGCTTCCAATATGGATAGTTGGTTCCATCAAAGAATGAGGTCTTGTAAATGATTGACTTTCACTTGTTGCCATAGGATCTTTTACTCTAGAATTTTACTTCTAATGCAAATGAGCACCAATGCTCTGATACCAAATGAAATCCTTGCGAAAATGGAAATACATGCAGTTTATAGTGGTTTGGTACTAACTCTTTCCTACGTCCACTTCTTTTAAGTTCTCAACTTAGGGTTCCACTAATCTCAATCAATTACAACAAAGGATTCCTTAAATGAATCTTAAACCTAGTGTTTTTAGGCTCACACTCAAACCTTTACAATAATTGCAATCTCACTGCAACTAAACTCTCAATTACAAACTAATGCACCAAGCATTAATCACACACCACCCCACAAATATAAAACTTAATTCTTAGGTTGTGGGAATACAATCAAAGGAGAGTTTACAATGATTGAATTACAATAACACAAGTAAAATTTTTTGTATTTGAAGATTGAAGCTCAAAGGAAACTTGTTCTCTACAAACTAGGCTTTTAGATATAAAGTGTAATAATGTAACATATAAAAAATATCCGTTAGAAAGGGTTTAAAGCCTTTTTGGAACCGTACCAACTTAAAAAGTCACTTTTGAAAATAAGAGGGAAACTAGGTATGACCGTACCATCTATTGGTACGCCCGTACCAAAACGTATTTCCTGACAAACACATTTCCTGCGAGCAACCGTACGGTCATACCACCCAATGGTACGCCCGTACCAAAATAGGTTTTCTGACAAACCAAATTCCTATGAGCAATGGTGCGCCCGTACCAAGCTCAAGCAAACAGCACTAATTTGGTACGGTTAGCCATATGCCTGTACCACTCAACAAAGCAATTTGGTTCGCTCGTACCACTTATAAAAACATACTTAAAAATGGCAAATAACTTAAATTAACTCACATTTGACACATACATTACAATATTGGGTCTAACATTAACATAGAAGTTAAAAACTTCATAAAAATGATTAACAACAAGCCATAACGAAATACATTGAAATATACAATGAATGATAGTTTGCAAATATCAAAACACATTTTAAAGTACATGTAATCTAACAGAAGTAAAATAAATAAGTCAAAATTTTTAACTTATTATTTTTAAGTGTTTTCTAATTTAATTGAATAAATCAAATTGATTTAGTTGTGTTATCAAACCTCATTTAAATTAAATAAATATTTAAATAAATAAATAAATAAATATAATTTGTAATAAAAAATAAAAAAATTACTATGAGCTAAGAAAAGTAATACGTTGTCCATGTCATAATTTGTAATAAAAAATTAATTTTTTGAAAATCCCTTCCTTCAAAATATCAATCTTGTTTCATATGAAAAAAATAATATTATTTAGAATTTTAAAAATTGTATGAATAATTAATGATAAAATAAAGATAAAATCTGAAATAACTTTTAGAAAGTTATATAGATTTGTCAAAGTGATATATATTATGAATCAAATATTTTTCATCAAAACAACATTTAAAATGAGATGAAAAAAATATTAAATAATATTGAAGTATTTTTTGGTCCAATATGAAACAATTTATTTATTCATATATATTTTAGTTAAATTGAATTAAATAAAAATTATAAATTTATTCAATTAGGTTGGTTTGGATTTGTGTATTGACCATTGCAAGAAGTGTTCAATTAGGTTTCGAATAATAAAGCACAAAAAAATATACAAGTGAAAGCAACACTAAAGATGTTGAGTATTTGTAGAAAAGAAAGCAAAGAAAGTCTTTATTAACATCAACCCTTTTAGCCCATTCCCCTCTAAATGGCCCTACGCCTTTACACAAAAGTGATAAATGTGTTGGCAAAAACGACGTTGTGGGTCGAGCATAGCATAGGGACCTTCGCGACAGATTCCTTTCCAAAGGGGAAAACGATCCTCCCATTACCTGCTAAAGAATTTTAACTCAAAGTTGAATGTATATAAATGAAAGTATCATGTAATTATTTGTAATATACAGACATGGACATGGTAAAGGATAATTAGAGGAATTGTTTGTCTAATATATTTCAATTCCTTTATCTGTGTAGATGCTTTTCTTTGGAATTTATATGTGTACGTTTTCATGCATTGTGGATAAAGACAATGAAATCGTGAAGAATGGTCATCACAGTGAAAATAGGCAAAGTGGGCTGCTTGGTAAAATCTTTTTAAGGCTTTTAATAACTACCATTTGTTAGAATTTTGAATATTAAAAGTGAGAATATTGTGGCATGTATGTCTTTGATAAAGTGACATTTGGATAGATTAATCAAAAAAGTAATACAAGTTATTGATCTAATATCTACATCTGTAATTAAATATATTAATAACGATAATTTAGCAAATATTTAATGTCAATTGAGTATCAGCTTTTAGTTGTTAATAGTTACAAGCAGCAGTCATAAAACACAATTTATCAAATTGATTTGAGTTGTTTTTTTATTATTATTTATGAATTTAAGGTAGTCTAACAGTTATGAATTAAATTCACAAAAGTATCCATCCAATGAGGGTCTAATTATTGCTGATAAAATCCTCCCTGCACCCTCGGTATTTGAATTATTTTTATTTTTAGATTTAGATTTCAATCTGTATTCAGTTTTATTAAAACTTTATTTAAACCTCAGTGAGTAGTAATATTGTTTGGTTCATTTTTAATTATTATTGTTCAGTTTTAAGAATTTTTCAAATTTCGATGTAGGAATAATGATAAATTTAGTCGATGTTTAAATTTTTTCTTAATTAAATGTTTAAATTATTATATTTATGATTAAATTTTTAATAAGTTAAATATAAAAAAAATAAATAAAATGATAATATTATTTTTATTTTTAATATTAATATCTAAATTAAAGTTTAATTTTAAATGTTTACAAAATCTAACTCAAAAATATATACATATTGATATAATCTACATAGAACTAATGGGAGAGTTGAGGTAGGGAATTGCTATAATAAGTTCTATTTGCATTTTATTATTCTCATAAAACAAAATACTGAATTTTCTTTATAGATAAAAATAATTTGATGTCAAATTATTTAAGTTTTGATATATTTTTTTAATTTTTAGTTTTGATTATTTTTTATGCTTGATCTTGATGGACTTTGAGTTATAGATTTTTTTGGCATTTTATATATTTAGACGATTAAAAAAATTTATTGAAGTAAAAATCTTATTAATACTTAATTATTTGGCATACATTAACATGACATGGAAATATAATTTTTAATTTGTTTGATGATAACAGTTGTCAAACACTTGCATTTAGAGTAATGTTGGCTATTAAAATCAAGGGTAAGTCCTAACGTACCATCCCTAAGCAATTAAGGAAGCTGACCTACCATTAACAACTTGCACATCATGGCGCTGGCAAGACATATACACATGAATAATTAATAGAGATAGATTGGTGAGTATTTCCACTTGAGTCGATGGAATTATTGACTATAATAATTTGAATTGGCAACGCAAGTTTAGATTATGTTCATTTATAATAAATTCAGCATTGATATGAATATAAATAATATAATAAATCTTGTTAAAATATCAAATCTAATATATAATATATTTATGATAAATGTATATAATAAATGATAATATTAATTCTAAAATAAATATATTAATATATGATAATTAGCATTATCATCTCTTTTCTATATGCTTAAATGATTCTTTTAGCCTTGTTTTTATGCATTTTGTTTGCATATATTAGCATGTCATGTACCATTTCATGCATTTCATATCATTTCATACATTGTACTTATATCTTACATGGTTAGCTTGATTTCATGCATTTTCTACACATTTTGCACAACTTACATGTCATTCTAGTTTTGACTTAGAATTCACAAAAGTCATTCTACATTACTTCATGAATTTACCATATTTATTTTACTTCACATGCTTTATATAGGATGTTAGACTCATTGCCATGCACTAGAACTTTAGTTTTAAGCCCTTATGTTGTGTGGTATGGAACACTAGTCGAGTTAGTTACATTTTACACTTACAGACTCCATTTTCATGCTAAAAATGAGTCATACATGACTCGTGTTAAAGGCCACATGAGTCGTGTATCATTTGACCTTTTAGTTCATTCAATTCTATGCATTCCCTCCTCTTGTCAAGTCTCACATGACTCATGTAAGGAACCACATGACTCGTGTGAGGAACCATATGACTCATGTGGAACTCGACTCCTTCATGTTTTCTTCCCAAGCTGTCATTTCGAGCTTCATACGAGTCAAGCCTTATTCATATGACTTGTATGTCTCATTTAAGACACTTTATTTCACTATTTTACTGGCTATAGGATCATGAAATTGAAAGGAGAGGATTAATATAGGGAATGGATATTTTTTAGAATGGTTTAACAAAGGATTAGAACGTGGGAATAAGAGAGGCACCAAATTTTCATCAATAGGGGATAGAAATTAAGGTTTGAAAAAGAAAAGGGGAACTAGAGTTTCTTTATAATTGAAATCTTCTAAATTTCTTCTGCTCTTATTCTGTGATAGATCTTCATCAAGGAATTGAGAAGAACAACTAGATTGGGCGAGAAGGAAGAGTTAAAGTAGAGAGCAACAACAGAGTAGTTCAAGTTCTTATTGCTTTTCATCATCATCTTCTTCTTCTTTTATTTTGTTTGAACAAGCTTTTATGGTTGTAATTTTCTTAGTTATTCTGTTTAGTTACTTTATTGAATTTTTAGTTATGTTTTAGTAGAAACTATTACAGTTGGATGCTATGTGAATATATATTATCTAGTTTTATTAGTAATTCAATGTTTTTCATATTTTAAAGTTATGATTCATGATATGTTATTCAATTATTGGAATGAGGCCATTTTTAACATGCAAATAGCACTTAGTTTTGTTAATTGCTTCAAAAGAAGGATTAATTTTACTGAATGAACTTAAAAACACCTAACCATAATTGTCTAGACATAGGATTTAAGTGATTAGGAAGCATAAAGTGTAAGAATCAGATTAATTACTAAAAATAACATAGCAGTCATGAAAGTAGGTTGTTAACTTGTTTCCGGTAGGTAATCATCTCTTTTGAAAGAAAGGATTTTACAATTTTACACTATTTTAAAGCTTATGATCAAGTTTGCTAATAAATAATCTTAACTTATTTCATATTCATCCATCCCTTCTAGCTAGTGTAAAATATGTACATTATGTCATTAGATTAATACTTAGTTAATTAGATAAACTATATATTGTGATTCTATTATTGCATTACTTGAATAATTGATGCAATTGATATCTAGTAACTGACTACCATCGATCCTAGTGAACGATACCCTTATATTGTAGTTATGATTCATGTTTTTATGATGGCGTAATAACAAAATAAGGATTATAAATTTAAAACTTATTAATTCATTGTGCATGCTAAGATACACCTAATTATACGCTAACAAGTTTTTGGCGCCGTTGTCGAGGATTGATGTTTGTTAGTCAATATTAGTAACCTAAGAGTAATTGATTAATTTAGGATTTAGATTTTGTTTGAATTTTGTATTATTGACTATGATATATATATATATTATCTTCATAGGTACTATACTTGATCATTTGAGGAGAGCCTTAGACAATGTAAGCATATACCCAAAGATAGAAAGAACACTTCATGCCAGACTTAGAGCAATTAGAGAAATACGATAAGAACATGAGATGGAAGATGATAAGCCTCTCATGGACTACATTTTTTCTAATCTTGAGAGAGTTTAGTTGAGTATTGCTAGACCTTCTGTTAATAGCAATAACTTCAAGTTGAAGCCTAACCTCATTCAGATGATACATAATTTACCATTCCATGGGTTTCCATCAAATGAGCCAAATGAACATCTAGCTATATTTTTGGAGGTCTGCAACACTTTCAAGATCAATGGGATATTAGAGGAGGCTATCAGGTTAAGGCTATTTTCTTTCTCATTGAGGGATAAGGCTAAGTCTTAGCTGTACTCCAAACCACTAAACACCATCAGAAACTAGACTCAGCTGGCTCAAGCATTTTTAATGAAATACTTTCCATTAGTGAAGATAACTAAGCTATGTAATAAGATATTGATTTTCTCTCAATAAAAGAATGAATCACTATTTAAAACTAATGAAAGATTTAAGGATATGTGTGCCAATCCCTGCATCATGGAGTATTGGAATGGATGCTACTGCAGATTTTTTACAATGGTCTTCATCCCAATATGAAGAGCATTGTCGATGCAATAGTAGGGGGTCTTTTATAGGATGAACACTAGCAGACTCAAAGGCACTAATTGAAGAGATGTCAACCAACCCTTATTATAAGAATAATAAGGTGGCTAGTTCCAGAAAAGGAGTAGTGGTTCATAATTTATAGGCAATCACAATGCTCAATGCCAAATTCGATGCCTTGGCGAGCAAGTTAGACAAGCTGGTGTCAACATGAGTCAGATATTGGGTCCAATTAATTGTAAAGTTTACAGTATATTTGTCATATCCATACACTTAGTGTATTATAGTGCATTGATCATATGTGTGATGAATAAGTAAGCATGCTTTTAAATGGAATTATAGTATGAAATGGAAAAAAATGTTTAATAATGAGAAAGTATGTAAAGTTGATGAAAGAAAAGTATTTATAAAGAAAATGTTAGATAAGAAGTGTTTAATGTGTTTAAATGAGGCTTTTGGGAAAATGCCTCTTATGTTGCATAAGGTGTTGTTTATAAGGAATTCTTATTGAATTCTTAGTGTATATGCTTCCATGTATGATTAAAATGAGGTATACATGCATATTACGGATTGGTATATGTAGTCAATATTAATTTGTATTTATAATATGTATTGGTGTGTTATTTAATGATTTCAGATTATAGCTTAATTAAATACTATGGAATAATAGTTTAATGCCTTATATGTTAGTATGTCATATGTATGTATATGTATATGTATATATATATATATATATATATATATATATATATATGTATTAGGAAAGTAATAAATGCTAGGTGGTAACACTTGATTGGTCAAGGTGAAGAAAAGTAAAAAATATAGGCTTACACACATTTTTTCCTCCTTTTCTTCTCCTTTGTATATATGAAATGGTTTTTCCTTGCACTTAAACACTTAACATCAGAACTCTTCTTCTTCTCCTTCCTTTCTTATTGCTAAAACCGAAATACTCTTGGGATGTTGATCAATGTAAGTAAAAGCATGATTTTAGATAGTTGCTGCCTCCTTTCTTCTTCTTATGAATGCTTCTTCCCATGAGTTGCTTTTCTTATGATACTTTTATGGAAAGCTATGGTTGAATGTGTGGATAAGAAGGTTCTTAATTATATGAAATTATGTTTGAAGTTTATAGTGAAAGGTTGGGTAGAACCTGAATTAGTTCTTGGTAGATGAGGAAGGTGCAATTTTGTTGTATGTGTGCGTTTGTAGCTTGTGTTTGGTGATGTTTTTTTACTGCCCTAGTTATGAATATGTACTGTTCATGGCTATGGGAATGAGTATTTGATGGAATGGTGTCTTTTGTGTGATTTGATGATTGATTGGTATGCTTTAGTGGTGTAGAAGTGGAGGTATGCATGAAATTTTGCTTGGAGCTCTTTATTTACAACCTTGGTGCATGCTTGTTGAACTTAGATATACATTGCCTTAGGGTATGTTTAAGTACATGTTTTCTATCCATTTAGACTTAGGTATGTGTATAACATGTATATGCATGAGTATTTGTTGTAGGAAACAATTTCAAGGTGGTTTAGATGCTAAATGGATAAAGGAATGCAAATGTATTCAAATCAGATTGTCTTGGCAGAACTTAATGGCTTATGGCAATTTACTTTTTGACAACCTTAACGACTTTTTAAAATTGCATTTAATAGCTCAAATTAAAGCTTATTGAGTCTAGTTTCCATTGGTATGTGGCATGCTTATGTTCAAGGTCATTAAGGTATACAAAAATAGGACATCATGTATAAAGGTACATGAATGATAATAAAATAGTGCATTTCAGCAGGACATATAAGTCATGTGGCTTTTTTACTTTTGGAGGCCTTAAAGGATGAGATAATTTGTATGCTATAGCTTGAATGAAAGCTTGATGAATCTAGTTTCTAATGGTGTATGGTTTGTTTATATTGAAGACCAAGAAGATAGCTTAAAAATTCATTTAGTTCAAGTACATAGAGAAATGGTATTTGCATTTTCTGGTTTTCACAAGTTAAGTTACATACCTTAAATGTCTACGCTTTGACACTTTGTTTACATGACTTAATACTTTAATTTATACATGAGATGATATCCTAAATGTGAGTGTCTTTCATAGTTCATAACTTATCTCGTGAGGTCACATAAAGGCATGAACAAGTAAGATGAAAATATGAAGATTTCATGAAAGAAAATGACTAAATAAATAGTGTAATATACCAAATGAATAGTGTACCTTGCTAAATGAATAGTAACATGCCTTGTATGTTTGACAACTTAATGAATGCATGTTCCAAGCTTCCAAACTTAAAGCTATTCATACTTAAACCTCATTATTCATTATTATATACATGTATATACACTTAGAGATATAAATTGACCTTAATGTCTTATGTTTGAGTCATGATTGATTAATGTTCCTTACATGTCGAATTGATCAAGATACATGACCTACATGCTAGAATGCCTATATATGACCTAAATGTGTGCATGTACTTGAATATGTGGAGGTGTTAAGATATGGATAAGGCTAATGGTCTATTATGTTATCAATTAGAGTTCAATGGTATTTAAGTATACTTAATGAATGCATTGCAATGTCAATGGTGCTTTGGAGTAGGAATTGCAGCTGTCACCGAGATGCATGGATAAGGGTAAATCTATAGCAGGTTTGTGCTCGTATTCCATGACCAGTAATTGGTCTTTTAAAGGAACTCTTCATAAAAGTATAATGATGTATGACTTATTAAATGTTCATAGCATAACATAATGAATACATACGCATCATGTCATGTACATTCATACATTCCTACATAAGCATGACATGACATGATAATGAGGAGGTATAAGGAAGAGATGGTTATAGATCTTGAATATAGTTTGTTATTGATATGTACTAGGTCATGTAGTTGGATTTCCTTAGAAAATCACAGAGTTGGATTCCTATGGAATAACACAGTTATACATACATACATACATACTTATATATATATATATATATATATATATATATATATATATATATGATATGTTCCTAAGGGAACCAAAGGCACTGATACATTAGACCTAATATAGGATTGTGCATAATCATAGAGCCAAAGGAATTGATACAGTAAAAATAGAGGAAGAGTGCAATTCATCATTGCATTCTCAATAGCATATTCCATCCCATGTCATATGTTTTATAGATGGAATTAAAGTACAGAATGTTACAATTGGATAATTTAAAGTCATATTATACTTAATTATGAATGTATGATGTTTATATGATAAAGTTCACAGATAAAGAGCGATATTAGATACGAGTGACAATGGTTACTTAATTATCTAGCTATATTTATACAGGATATGATAAATACTGAAATGATCTATTTTATGCTAAAATGGTTGTTTATATGATATTATTTGTTTGTTATATTGCTTGTAATCATTGGTACTAGCACTAGTTAGATTTTTCTCAGCATTTATCATTTGACGAACGCAGGCACTAGTGTTACGAGAGAGCATGAGGATTAGTGTTATCAGTAGCTAGTTTAGAGGTTTAGCTGGACACTGTAATATAGAACCTAGACTATCACGATGGACTCCTAAAGCCTCAAGATCTGTGTAACTTCCTCTTTTATTAGTTTGGCCATAAAATAATTGTAATATATATATGATGTGTATAATTATAGTGATAACACTGAGAATTTTTTAATCAAATATTGTAACTTGGTATGGTTCGCTAATTGTTATATATGTTAAGCATGTTTTGTTTACAACATAGGTTAAATGTTTGTAATATGTTATGGATCATATATATACAGGATTGTTAATGTTCATTAATGGTGCACCTATGTATGTTACCACTGGTATTGTTCTTAATAAGGATGTAAATTCTTCTTTTAAAAAAAAATTAAAAAGTTAAGCATCCATTATAGGGTAATTATTATTGGTTTATGAAAACATGTTTAGCAGTGAAAGATGTAATTAAAAAAATTTTAAACATGTGATTTCATTGGATCTAGCAATTCTATATATAGAAAACATCAAACATAGAGAAGATTATAAAGAAGAGATTGAAAACTTACTTATAAACTGATCTCCTTCATTCTTACTGAAAAGTTATAGCAAACTTTTCAATCCCCAAGGATAGAGGATCTCCAAACTATCCACATAAGTAAAGTGAATGATTAGTAAACCAAATTACTAGTTTTGTTTAGAGACTAGTAAAACAAAACAGGAAAGGGAATTGATGGAGAATAATAATTGAATTTGATTTTCTTCTTGATGTTCAATCAAAATTGAATTATTTTTCCTTGTTCTTATGCTTTGAAATTCTTGGAAATAGAAGGAGAAAAAGAGGCAGCCAAAATATTCTTTTGTTATACTATTTAATTTCACCAAAACATAATCATACAACCCTAATTAGGTTTAGGTTATAATAAGTCAAGTCATGTGCATGTCACATACTTTTGGCATGTGACTAACTTAAATTTCCTTCTAAAAGCACATGGAAATCATGTGCACTTCCATTTAATTCATCATACATGAATAAGTTATGTGACAATCAAATTTTGACCATTAAGTCAATTAATTTTGTTAAAAACCCGCATATACCATGCATGTAGAACATCTAATCTTAAATCACTTGTATCTTGAGTTCTACTCATCAAATTTCAATGATCTTGGTATCAAATCGAAGCTCTTTTCATGATCTTTTTAATAAACATAAAAAAAATTTAGGTTATATTATAACCATAAAAACATTATTTCACCAATATCCATTCATGATTATCATTCCCTTACTTTTAGTATGCGACCTTTTGAGTTATTGGCATGTAATAATATCATATGTAAATCATGATCAGTGTCTAGTCACTTATCATGACTACCTAAATGTTAAGAGGTCATTAGTTTGACTATAACACTTCCATATTAGATTCCATGCAATAAACTCCTTTCACCGTCTACTATCTCATTTAGGTTTGAGTATGGATTAATGTCAACTCAATGCATAATCAAGTGTGTTAGACCATGCCCTAAATTTGATGTTTCATGTACCATAATCTTTATTCCTAAAATGCCCTTATGAAACTCATTCATCAATAGGCATTCTACTTTGGCTAGAGATTCTTGAATAAAGAATATTACATAAATCAATAAGATAAAACCCCTACATTTAATCTAGGGTGGTGAATCCTTTATTGATAAACAAATACCTTCAACTACTTCACACTATATCCAACCTCCAAGTTATGAATGCCTCCCATGGAGGAATAAAACATAGTGATCCATAATTAAGATAACATTGTTATCTCAAGTCTTAAGGATACTTGCACTATTGATATGAGTGAGATATATTTCATAGACATAGATCAATTATCCATATGAAATCTCACTAGCAAGGCCTCCAATGAGTCAGTCCCAAATTGCTCATCCATATGTTCATTTTAGATAACCCTTATCATGATGAATGAGAATCATCCCTTAAGGAAGTATAACATGTGCTGATCTTAACCTCAATAATAATATCTGATCTTATTAATACATTGATCAGGGATAATTTATATATTGAACATTTGCATACAATAAGAATCTCATTTCATTAACTCTTTATGAATTCCTTTGTACTGTTCCAATATCTTGGAATTCATTACTTAGTTAATAACCTTTCAAGTAAACGGAATAATGAATAATGTCTTTTATTGATAAATCATTCAATTACAACAAAACATGATGCTCTAGAGCATACACTAACAAACTCCCACTTACGCTAGAGCCAATCATACATAAACTTCAATCCTATTGAAGTTACATGTCTATCATGCTTGCTTTATATCAATGCCTTAGTGAGAGGGTCCACCACGTTCTGCTATGTGAGAACTCTATTAACCTCTACTTCTCCTTTACCAATGATCTCCCTAATCAAATGGTATTCTCTGAGTACATGTTTACTCTTTTGGTGAGAACTAGGCTCCTTTTCTTGGGCTATTGCTCCATTATTATCATATAATAGAGGAATGGATTTTGCACTACAGGGAACCACACCAAGTTCATGCATGAACTTCCTTATCCACATGGCCTTCTTTGCTACATTCGATGCAGCTATGTACTCTGCCTCTGTCATAGAAGCTGCTATGGTCTCTTATTTAGAACTCTTCTAAACAACTGCATTACCATTCATCATGAACATATAACCTAATTGAAATTTGCAATCATCTTTATTAGATTGGAAATTGGCATCTGTATATCTAGTTAATTGCAAATCCCCTTCTCCATATATTAAGAATATATCCTTAGTCCTTCTCAAGTACTTAAAGATATTCTTCACAGTCGACTAGTGTTCCTCTCAATAATTAGATTGGAACCTACTTATGACACTTAAGGAGAATGCCACATCTGGTCTTATACATAACATATCATACATGATGAATCCAATTACTGATGCATATGGAATCCTAGTCATGTGATCTTTCTCATCTTGTGTCTTAAGACACCATGTTTTAGAAGGATGTTTCCCATGTACCATGGGTATATTACCCTTCTTTGAAAGAACTATGCTAAACCTTTTTAACACCTTGTCTATGTAAGTTGACTGTGAAAGACTAATAAGCCTTCTTGATTTATCTCTATAGATTCTTATACCTAAAATATAAGCAGCTTCTCCAAGGTCTTGCATGGAGAATTATTTGAATAACCAAACTTTAACACTATGTAAAAATGAGACATCATTTCCAACGAGTAATATGTCATCTACATATAACATACGGAAAGCAATTGCACTCTCATTAGTCTTCATGTAAACACATGGTTCATCAATGTTTTAAATGAAGCCAAATTCTTTAACCGCTTCATCAAAATGTATGTTCCAGCTCCTAAATGCTTGCTTCAATCCATAAATGGATCTTTGAAGTTTGCATACCTTGTTACCATCATTGGATATGAAACCATAAGGTTGTGTCATATACACTTCCTCAAGCATATTTCCATTAAGGAAAGTTATTTTCACATCCATTTGCCATATTTCATCATCAAAATGAGCAGCAATAGCTAGGAAGATTCTTATGGATTTAAGCATAGCTACTGGTGAGAAAGTTTCATCATAATCAATTCCTTATTTTTGACAATAACCCTTTGCCATTAAGTGAGCTTTATAGGTAACCATATTACCATCCATGTCTGTCTTCTTTTTAAAGACCCACTTGAATCCAATGGGTTTTATCCCCTCAGGTGGATCAACTAAAGTCTATACTTGGTTCTCTAATATGGAATCCATTTAGACTTCATGACCTTTAACCATAAGTCATATTTTGAACTTTTCAAAACTTCATCATAGTTTGTGAGCTCATCATTCTAAACTAATAAGACTTCTTTATTCTCATGAACAAGGAATCCATACCTCTCTAGCATAGTTCTTATTCTAGTTGATCATCTGGTAGCTTGTGTTTCCATAGCTTTTGACTCTTCATCAGTAAGATGAATTGGTTGATCTGCTTCACCTTATGGTGATTGAACTTCATCAAGATCAATCTTACTCCCATTATCTCTTTTTAAAAGAAATTCTTTCTCTAAGAAAATAATCACCTTTTATTCCAAAGGAAGATAGAAGTAATATCCTATGGTTTCTCTAAGATATCCTATAAAATAACATTTGTCAGACTTTGCCTTAAGCTTGTTTGACATTGTCCTTTTAACATAAAAAGGAAAACCCCATACCTTCTTTAAATATGATCAGCAGTGTCCAATGCATAACCCTAAAATGATTTAGGTAATACTGCAAGACTTATTAAGGATCAAACGCCATACCTTCTTTTAGATACAGCGTTATGTTGAGGTGTATAAGAAGGTGTCCATTGAGATAAAATCCCATTATCTTTGAGATGTTCAAGAAACTCATAGCTTAGGTATTCACCACCTCGATCGAAATGAAGTGTTTTGATAGTCTTGCCAAGTTATTTCTCTACTTCATTTCTAAATTCTTTGAACTTCTCAAAAGCTTCAGATTTGTGCTTCATTAAGTACAAGCATCCATATCTAGAATAGTCATCTATGAATGTAATGAAGTAGTTGTATCCACCTTTAGCATGTATGGACATAGGACCATATACATCTGAATGTATGAGTTATAATACCTCTTTAGCTCTTTAACTTTTCCTTTAAAAGATGATTTTATCATCTTGCCTAATAAACAAGATTCACATGTTTCATAAGATTCAAAGTCAAATGAATCCAAGTTGTCTAGTTTATGCAACTTAGACATGTGAGTGCTGTTTATATGCCCTAGATAACATATGGATTAAGAGTATCAACTTTGATTCTCTTAGTTTGAACATTGCAAATGAGGTATGTATTATTCAATATATAAATTCCATTTCTAACATTTGTAGAACAATAAAACATACCATCTTTAAATCATAACATTTCTAACCCTGATATCCACATCATTCCTATTTAGCATCCTCCTATTGACCAGCCCTTGTAAATCATAACAAATATGAGATGCACAACCATTATGTAATACCTAACTTTTATTATTAGAAATAATATTAGAGTTAACCTCAATCAAAAATGTACCTAAAGAAGAAGCATAGTTCTTCTTTACCAGCTCTAGGTACTCCTTGTAGTTTCTCTTCCAATGCCCATCCTTATTGCAATAGAAGTAAATACCCTCGGGGAGTTTCTCTGCAGCTTTCTTACCCATACCTCTTTTGGTCTTTAGGGCTAGCTTCTCACCCTTCTTCTTAGTTGTGCCCTTCTTTTTGGTAGGCCTAGAAGAACTAACTACCAGTGCTACTTCAATACTCTTCTTATTAGCTTCCTGAGCATATTTCAACAAATTGATAAGCTTAGGGATGGTAGTTTCTCCCTTATTTATTTGATAGTCAAGCACAAACTGTGCGTAACTATCAGGTAGTGACTATAAAATAAGGTCAATTGCCAGCTCTTATTTTAGTCCAAAACTAAGACTCTCCAGCCTCTACATGTAGCCATGCATCTTAATGCCATGAAGGACTACTGATGACCACTCTACCATCTTGCGCTTAAAGAGTGCCTTTGAGAGCTTAAATCTATCAGTCCTTGCTTTTTGCTCAAAAAGCATTTTGAGATAAGTAGCCATAGTATGAGAGTTCATAGTCTCACATTGCTTCTGGAGATCATTCTCCATAGCTCCCAATATGATGTTGCTGACCATCTCATCCTCTTGCTTATACTTATTATAAGCATCTCTGACTTCTTCAAAGGAGTTTGCTAGAAGTATGCATGGATAAGACTGATCTAGTACAAGGGCTATCCATTCAACTTTCAAAACTATTTTGATTTGGCAAATTTAGTCTATGTAGTTGGATCCATTTAGTTTATATTCAAGAATTCTATGGAAATCAACTTTTCTTGACATTTTAGAAAAATCTTGAGAAAAAGAAAAATAGCGTGTCATTAAAAACATCATGTATTTTAAAAACATAATAAGGTCTTTTATTAGTTTTTATCTCCTATTATTTTAGTACAAACTAATAGCCCTCAACTACTAATCTGGGAAGGTCACACTTTGTTTACCTTAATGGGTCAGAATCCAATGACCATTGAGCCCAATCTTGAGTATGCTCAATAAACTGGAACTTAATGTTAATAGGTAAATATCTCTCATGTCAATCATATCTCTATATGACTACTGAATCATTGGGTTATCAACTTCTCTTGATACTTATGTTATCTTAATAACATAATTTTCCAAATTGGCCTATAAAATATTTTACCTTGGGTATGCCCAACAAATAAAACATTTTATTTAAATCCAACCCATTTTTTAAAACTTGGATATATCCCATGTTAAACAGGCTTGAGTATGCCCAACAACCTGAATGACAAGAAGCTCTCCACCTTTATCTTAGAAAATGGAAGGCCTTAGATTTATATTCCTTTGAGGGATTTATTTCCTTTTATGTCATTAAAAACATTTAAGGCGGGTATGTGCAATTGGTGCA
The DNA here is from genome assembly GCA_948192965.1 of Dalechampia spathulata. Taxonomy (NCBI): domain Eukaryota; kingdom Viridiplantae; phylum Streptophyta; class Magnoliopsida; order Malpighiales; family Euphorbiaceae; genus Dalechampia; species Dalechampia spathulata. The sequence continues at coordinate 21,916 of CANYBF010106151.1, forward strand.
CCATGCATGGTCCTGGCTAATGCATGTTATGGCATGCTCATGCAACTCATACATACATCATTATAATAATTTATAATATAATAATTATGGACTTCTAAGTCTAAGGTCAAACCTAGGTTATGCATGATTTTACAAACTCCAAAATTTGAAATAATACTATTCAATTACAAATTTTGCTTTGGAGTTCCACTTTTGGTCACACCTTGGTTCCTTTGCTCCTTTTGCCTCCTTTTGTATCTTTTACACCATATGTAATCTAATTATAAATTTCAATAGTAGAAACCCCAAGTTACATTTGGGGGGAGTATATGAGAAGAGAAGTACAAAAAGATCTTAAGGAAAGGCAAGACTCATAGGCCCTATTTACCAAAAATTATAAAATAATGCATATGCTCAATCATATTAGGCTAAGTTCATAATCACCATCATGCCAATCATCCATCCATACATTCAAAATAAATAATCTTCTCATAATGTTATTTTGATTTTTTTCAATTTTAAAATTCAAACAAATTTTGCCTTTTAAAATAGTTATTGGGCTTGCATTCGAAAACATATGGTTTACATATTTTGAACTCCATTGGAATAAATTGTTTATTAAATTAAATAATAATCCAAACAGTAATATATTAATTATTTAATAACACTTTAAATTTTAATATATCACTTAGAAAATAAAACAGAAGTCAAAAACAATAAGAATCCTTATCATGCTCAAATTGCTCCTTTTAAGAGTTTTAATTCAAATAAAATACTTATTAATCTCCAAAATTAATAAAATTTCATTTATAAAATATTTATTATGTCTAACACATTAAAATACATGAATTAATGAAAAACATGAGTAATTATTTTTAAAAAAACCAAATATACCATAAAAGGATTTCTTATGCGCATATGAACATGGTTTCCATTAAATCACATCTAAATTAAATTAAAATTCATTAAAAATGCTCCATTATCAAGTTAATATATAACTAAATGATTTATTATATTTTCAATAATTAAACACATAATAAACAAGCAAGAACATTAAGAACAAAAATCCATTCGACCTTTTATAAAGAGCATGCTTAATATATGAATTTTTATCTCATAAAATTTCCACATATGTATATAATTTGTTTCAATAGAACCAAGTTAATTCAATGTAGAATAAGTGATTGAAATTTCAAATCCAAATTCAAACATTAACTTCTTCAAAATTGAAAATGCCGCAAGCTATAATAAGTGAAAAAAAATAAAATATCATGTCTTCTATGCATAGATTGCAAATCAAATTGCTCTGATACCACTGTTGGTTTATGAAAACATGTTTAGCAGTGGAAGATGTAATTTAAAAATTTTTAAACATGTGATTTCATTGGATTTAGCAATTCTATACTTAGAAAACATCAATCACAGAGAAGATTATGAATAAGAGATTGAAAACTTACTTATAAGCCGATCTCCTTCTTTCTTGTCCTTTTGAAAAGTTGTAGCAACATTTTCAATCCCCAAGAATAGAGGATCTCCAAACTATCCATATAAGTAAAGAGAATAATTAGTAATCAAAATTACTAGTTTTATTTAGAGATTAGTGAAAAAAAATAGGAGAAGGAATGGATGGAGAATAATAATTGAATTTGGTTTTCTTCTTGATGTTTAATCAAAATTGAATAGAGGATCTCCAAACTATCCATACATGAATAAGTTATATGACAATCACATTTGACCATTAAGTCAATTAATTACGTCAAAAACTCGTATATACCATGCATGTAGAACATGTCATCTTAAATCACTTGTATCTTGAGTTCTACTCATCAGATTTCAGTGATCTTGGTATCCAATTGAAGCTCTTTTTATGACCTTTATAAAAAAAATGAAAACTATAGTGATCTTATAACCATAAAAATATTATTTGACCAATATCCATTCATGATTATCATTCCCTTACTTTTAGTGTGCGACCTTTTAGGTCTTGGCATGTTGGCAACATATGAATATATTATTAGCTTCATTTAATAATATCATATGTAAATCATGAGCATTGTATATTCACACATCATAACTACCCAAATTTCAAGAGGTCATTAGTTTGACTACAACCCATCCATATCAGATTCTATGCAATAAACTCCTTACATTATCCATTATCTCATTTAGGTTTGAGTATGGATTAATGTTAACTCAATGCATAATCAAGTATGGTAGACCATGCCCTAAATTTAATGTTTCATGTACCATAATCTTTATTCCCAAATGTCCTTATGAAACTCATTCATGAATCGGCATTCTATTCTGGCCAAAGATTCCTGAATAAAGAATATTACATGAATCAATGAGATAAAACCCCTACATTTATTTTGGGGTGGTGAATCCTTTATTGGTAAATAAATAACTTCAACTACTTTACACTATATCCAACCTCCAAGTTATCTTAAGTCTTAAGGATACTTGCACTACTGATATGAGTGAGATATATTTCACAGACATATATCAATTATCCATATGAAATCTCACTAGCAAGGCCTTCAATGAGTCATTCCTAAACTACTCATCCACATGTTCACTTTAGACAACTCTTATCATGATGAATGAGAATCATCCCCTAAAGAAGTATAACATGTGCTAATCTTAATCACATTAATAATATCTAATCTTATTAATACATTGATTAGGGATAATTTAGATATTGAACATTTACATACAATAAGAATCTCATTTCATAAACTCTTTATGAATTCCTTTGTACTGTTCCAATATCTTGGAATTCATTATTTAGTTAATAACCTTTCAAGTAAACTAAACAATGAATAATGCCTTTGATTGATAAATTGTTCAATTACAATAAAACATGATTCTTTAGAGCATACACTAATAATTATTAATTTCCCATTTTAAGGGATTTGTAATTACACCACAAGAGCATGTCTTACCACTTGGGGTGTGATAATATTCCATTTGGGTGACTATTCCTTCATGAATCAGGGGCAGGAAATAGGTGAACATGTCAAGTTTTTTAACCAATAACAACATCAAAGATAGAATAATTAGAATCAACAGGGAATCTATACTCCAATTTTTACAATCTGGGATGGAGAAATCATCCAAATGTTTCCTGGAGAGACCATAATTCTAAGAACCAGTAGTAGTAGTCAGGGCACTAGCCTTATATGCCCCATCCATTGAGACAGCCTCCAGTCTATCAGCCCAGAATAAATCCATAACCTCAACAAGTTTAGAAGTCCAATTTCAAGGTGATGATGGAGACAATCCTATAGAATCAAAAAGCATTGGATGATAACATCAAGAACCTATCTTCTAGGTTGGAGCAACTAGCCATCCATAATAAAATGTTGGAAAATCAAATAGCTTAGTAGGCTAGTTCTTTAAAAGCTCAGGGGAAGCTGCTAGCTCAGCCAGAGCCAAATTTGAGGGAGCACTAAAATGCTCTCTATGTTTGGGCTAGGGAGGTTATAGTTGGGGCAGACTCTAATGGTCTGGTGGATGTGGAAGTCTGGGAAAAGTAGAAGCCTACGATTGATGTACAGAGAGGGAATAAAAAGGTATAAGAGGGGACCTAGATACTATTGATTAAGGGGAAATATCTATATGATCTCTAGGCGAGTGTTAATATGATGCCCTATACCATTTTGAGGAAGCTGAAAGTGGGGGATATGGTGCCTACCATGATGACTTTGCTGCTAGTTGACCAGTCGGTAAAATATTCTTTGGGGGGTTTTGGAAAATATGTTAGTGATAGTGGGGACATTTATCATTCTAGTCGACTTTGTTATACTTGACATTGAAGAAGATGTAAAGATTCAAATTATTTTAGGATGTCCATTCTTGGCTATAGCTGGAGTGGTCATAGATGTAAATAATTAAGCTCTTTCACTATCAGATGGGGAGGAAGAGGTTTTGTTTAAGCTGTCTAACTTGATGTAAAAGCCAATAAAGGAGGAAGGATTACGTTTGATGATTAATGTTATTGATTAGGTGGTGAATGACACAGTGATGAGAGCTTATGGGTACTATGATGATCCATTGGAGCTTTGTTTGCTTAGAGATGTCAGAGAAGAAGATAAGACATAAGAAGTTATGGCATTTCTAGAGGTGCTAGACTCAACACCAAAATTTAGTTCGAAGAAGCCTTTATAGATTGAGGCATTAGAAAAGTTTAGGAGCATTAACGGGAGGTATGATCTAGATGCACCCTTAGAAGTCGAGCTTAAAGAAATCTCGAGCAACTTAAGGTATGCATTCCTTAAACCTAACTCTATTTTTTTGTAATTATTAGTGCAATGTTAGATTCTAAAAAGGAAAATAAATTATTGATTATGCTTAGGCATTATAGGAAAGCAATAGGTTATTTTATTCATGATTTAAAAGGCATACATCCATCATTATGCATACATTGCATTATTCTTGAAGATGAATGTAAATTTATAATTGAGTGCTAGAGACGCTTAAATCCTAATATGAAAGAGATTACAAAATTGTTAGATGTTGGTGTTATATATTCAATTTTAGATAATGAATGGGTTAGTCTCATTCATGTTGTTCCTAAGAAGAGAGGGGTGACTGTTATCAAAAATGATAACGATGAGTTGATTTTGACTAAGACCATCACTGGTTGGTGGATATGTATTGATTATAGGAAGTTAAATAAAGCTATTAAGACAGAGCATTCTCCATTGCCCTTTATCAATCAAATATTAGAACGGTTAGCTAAACATCCTTACATGTGTTACCTAGATGGTTACTCGAGATTTTTCTAAAATCCCTATTCACCCTAATGATTAAGAAAAGACCATATTTACTTGTCCCTATGAGGTATGTGCTTATATGTGCATGCCATTTGGCATGTGCAATGCACCAATTACATTTCAACATTGCATGATGTCTATTTTTTTTATTACATTGAGCATATTATGAAAATGTTTATGGATGATTTGACTATGTATGGTGCAACTTTTGATGACTATTGGAATAACTTGAAAAAAGTGCTTGAAAGATGCAAAGAGTCTAATCTTGTATTGAATTGGAAAAAGTGTCATTTTATGGTATAGGAGGGAATTATCTTAAGACATCGAGTTTAAGCACAGGGTAATGAAGTAGATAAGGCAAAAATTGTTGTGAGTGAGAGGCTGCTGCCACCCATATCTGTTAAGGACATTAAAAGTTTTTAGGGCATGCCAATTTTTATAAATAGTTCATTAAGGATTTTTCTAAGATAGTCATGCTTCTCACTCATCTATTATCCCAAGATGTTTCTTTTATTTTTACCAATTGATTGCATTTAATAGACTAAAAGTAGCTTTAATTTTTACTTCAATTATTCAACCCTCAGATTGGAGTTTTTGTTTTGAAGTGATGTGTGATGCTAGTGACTATGCTATGGGAGCTATCTTAATTCAGCAATGAAAGAAAGAGTTTTTGGTGATTTATAATGTAAGCAGGACTCTGGATGATGAACAGGTTAACTATACAACTACAGAGAAGGAGTTCCTAGTGATATCATTTACTTTAGACAAGATCTAATCATACCTTATAGGGTCCAAAGCAATCATCTACACAGACCATTCAATAGTCAGATACATCATCAATAAGAAAGATGCCAAGTTGAGGTTGATTAGATGAGTACTTTTTCTATATGAGTTCAATATCAAAATCATAGATAGAAAGGGGGTAGAAAATAAAGTGGTGGGCCATATTTCTCAAATCAGAACAAGGGAAGATTATGCAGATAATGCAGTGCCAATCAGAGAAGAGTTTTCATATGAAAGTTTGTGTGTTATGGATGACTCAATCTCATGGTTCATAAACATAGTAAACTATCTAGTATATGGTGTTCTTCCATCGAAGTGCAACTAGTAGCAAAAAAAAATAGTTTCTTTATACAATTAAGAATTATTGCTAGGATGAACCATTCTTATTCAAGGAGTATATATATGGGTTCATTCGTCAATGTGTTCCCAATGAGAAATTTAATGGCATATTGATAACTTGTCATTCCTCTCTGTATTGTGGATATATGAGTGGCTAGAAGATATTAGCCAAGGTGCTTCAGAATGGATTCTATTGGCCAACACTCTTCAAAGATGCTCACAGTTTTGCAAAAGCATGTGACAGATGCCAATGAAGCAGTGGGGTAAGAAGGAGGAATGAGATGCCTTTGAAAGGGATCCTAAAATTTGAACTATTTAATGTATGGGGAATCCACTTCATAGGTCCATTTCTATCTTTGAGAAATAACCACTACATCTTGGTATGTGTGGACTATGTTTCCAAGTGGGTTAGAATGGTAGTGAGTCCTACCAATGATGCTAAGGTGGTGATTAGATTCTTGAAGAAATTCATTTTTAGTAGGTTTGGAACTCCTCGCGCGATAACCAGTGATGGGGGCACTCATTTCTGTAATAAGCCGTTGGAGAGGTTGCTTATGAAATATGATGTTATGCATAAGGTGGCTACTCTATATCATCCTCAAATGAGTGGTCAGGTGGAGATCTCTAACTGGGAGTTGAAGTACATTATAAGGAAAATAATTAATGCTTCCCGGAAGGATTGGAGTATGAAGCTGGATGATGCTTTATGGGCATATCAAATGGCTTCTAAAATACCAATTAGTACAACACTATTTTAATTGTTATATGGGAAGGCATGTCACTGTTGGTAGAGTTGGAGGACAAGGCTTTTTGGGTAATCAATGAGTTAAACATGGACATTGATAAGGTTAGAAAAAGGAGAAAACTATAATTGAATGAACTAGAGGAACTTTGCCTTACTACTTACGAGAATGCAAGGCTTTATAAGGAGAAACTAAAGCTTGGCATGATTGACATATTATGGAAAAGAGGTTCATAGAGGGGTAGAAATTTTTACTATTTAATTCAGGATTGAAGTTGTTTCTAGGCAAGCTGAGAAGCCAATGGTTGGGTCCATTTATAAGTGCACAAGTTTTATCATTTGTTATGTTCAAGCTGGAAAATGATGAAGGTGGTCATTTCAAGGTTAACAGGCATCGATTAAAGGCATACATTAAGGGGGTTGAATAGGAGAAAGCGTCAGTTTACTTCTTCTCCGATTGCAAAGTAAAACTCTAAGTTTGGGGTTGTATCATGACTAGTGTTTTTATTGTTTGTTTAATGTTTTTGTATGCCCAGTTTTGATTTTCTTATGTTGGTGTTTATTCTGTTTATTTAGCATGATTTTATTATGTCTTTAATGATCTTTATGAGATTTATGTTTTATTTCCATACTTTCCATGTTATGTTCTAAGTATTCATGTAATTTTGTGTTTTATGTGTTTTATATGTTTTGTGTTTTATGTGTTACTTTAATTTAGGTTCTATATTTAATGATTTTATCTAGTCTTGCATTTTCACATCTATGCATTTACTTGTTAATATATCATTTTACATTTATATATGATTTTAGGGTAGTATATGTTTTAAATGTAGCTTTTCATGAATTCAAATGAGAGTTATTGTATCGTTTCACGTGTTACATTAATGTCATATAACCATATTCATGTTCATTACATATTAATTGCATTACATGTAATTAATCAGGTTGGCTTAAGTTTTACATGATGATAGATTCTAAGTGCATGTTTATTTACCTAGTCTCAATTTTCACTTTTCATTATATTTTGTCTTTTTATGCATTGTAAGGTCACTTTCAATAATGCATTGAAAGAAGCATTTGACTTGTGTGAAAGTTGTTTTCAAGCTTTTTGAAGTGTAAGACATGCATGTAATTGGCATTTGAGTTTTTTTTTAATTTATATTATCTTGTGTTTTAGTATATTATTTTCAAGTTTTAATGGTAAAAATTAGGTTTTACATATATTATACATGACTTGTGTGATTCCCATGCGAATCAAGTTTAACTTGCTAAAATTTGACCTTTGATTTTTAGACAAAATAAGAGAATTTTTAGCCTAGCTAAGTGGAAGTCATGTTCCAAGCTACATAACTCGTGTAGGACTCATATATGAAATTGCATTGAAAAACTCGAGCTCCATTATTTTAATGAGTCTTACACAACTTGTGTAACCTATTACACAAGTCATGTACCCCTTTCACTTGCCTTTAAAACCAAATTTGGCTCTTCAATTTCTCATTCTTACACCCCCAAACACTTTCAAACACTCAAACTCTCTCAACTAAGTCTTCCCACTCTCTTTTCATTCTCTCTTTCCCTCTTCATTAACATTATAACATTATGATTTAGGTTTTTAGTTTTCTTTAAGTTTGCTTTACTTTGAGTTTCTATTCCTCATTTCACTCTATCATTTTCTCTTTAGTTAGTAAGACCTAGGGTTTTCAATTATGAAGTAATTGGGTTTGATACTTGTTGTTGTTATATTGGGTTTTTGTTCAATTAGTGATTGATTGCTACATTACTCATAATTCTAATCACTTTCTTCATTATAAGCCAAATGAAGATGGGTGAGACTTCTTCTTCTACTTCAACTTTGCCATTTTTGATTACCCATTCCATTAAAGAGAAGAGGTATGCCAATTTACATTCTAGGTAACTAATCGCAACCAAATTTATTAATGATGATGCTCTAGATCATTTAAAATGTAGGAATGGAATGTATGATTATTTATAATTAATATAAATAAGTAATATTATAAATTACTTCAACATCAAGGGCAAATGACATTTTTATGATGTTTTATAAAAGATATTACCTTTATATAATAAAAAAAATTATAATTTTAGGATAATTTTAAAAAATATTTACCAGTTTGTTATTGTTTTAAAAATATGCTAATGGTCAAACTAGTAGTTCTAGTGTATGGGCTACTATGACATAAGTTATAATTTGAAACTTATAGAAATAATTTTCATTCCCTTTTAACAATTATAGAAATATAGAAATAATAAAATAGGAAATATAATGAGGGATTTATTAAAGGTCTTATTAATTATTTTCATTACTTTTATTAATTATTTTGAGCTCAATTTAGAATAAAAAAGTTATGTACTCAGTGCTAATTACTCATTCTAGCTAATATAACTGATATCTCCATTAAAAAGAGGAAATGGAATTTGAGGCTTTTAATGGAGAATTCTTAAAAGGCTATCTTGTTTTTCTTTTGATTTAGCTTATGTCATTTAGTTCCAGCTTCTAAAGCTAAAAGAATTTAGGTGATTCCTAAATCAAAGACTATTACACTAAGCCAATGTCAATTAAAAACAAAAGCTATTAAAATATTAAAGGAGTTCATGGCTATATCAAAGGGTTTGGTAGCATTATGCCAAAAAGGTAATAGATTCATCCCATCCTTGATAAATAAATCAAAACAACCAAAAAGTATCGATGAGTGGGCCAATATATTTGGGATTGTCTCTCTCTTCCTTAATGATTGAAATGAGTCGATATTCTGTAAAAATCAAAAAGAGAAAAGAGGAGAGGATATATTTATAGACGTATAAAAGGATAACAAGGACTTGCTGAAGTACAAGCAATTATATAGTAAAGAGCTTGGACTAATGCTTAAAGACATAGTGTAGACATCTGGTGCTACAGAGAATTCAATCATTGCTTGAAATTGTTTATGAATATAAATTTAGCCTCCACTATAATTTTTCTATTTTGATCAATTTGTATGTTTAAAGTTTTGTGCCTTGCTTGCTTTATCTCTTTCTCCCTTTACTGTTCCACATCCAAGTTAACAATGCATAATGGAATATTAACTTTATTATCTAGAATGGGTAATTAGCACTCATTATACAATTTTATGTTCCAAATGGAGCTCAAACTTATTTTAGCATCCAAAGTGTCTATTGACCAAAAGTTGAAGTACCAAATTCTACCTTATGTCAGACTATTGTAGATGTCACTCATAATGACAATAAAGGTTATTTTTTTAAAAAATTAATATAAATATTATTACAAAACTATCATTATGATCATCATTATCATCTAATCTTATCATATATATCTATCAAATCATTTTATTTGATTGTTATTATTACTATTATCATTATCATCATCAACATCATCATCAAAATCATCATCAAATAATGATTGGATAATGATATCATAATAAAAATGAACATTAATTAACATACATAATATTTTTTTTATTTAATAATTTAATTTAAATTGATAAGTTGATATCATCTTCATTATCCAAGAATAAAGTATAGTTATTAATAAAATTTCCTATGATTTGAGATTAACTATTAATAAAATTTCTTATGATTTAATATTAACTATGTAAATAAAATCTTAGATATAAAATTATAATATTGTATTATTTATTTTAAATTAAAATATAATAAATAAAATTAATTAAAATTGTAGATTAAGGTAAATTATATATAAATATATTTTTAATAGAAATTATATTTGTTAAGATATAGATCATGATATATTAAAAAAATTAACGATGATATAATTGAAACAAATACTAAGAATTGAATGTATAAAATACATAAAAGTCTTATAAAAAATGAAGTAATCAAGTTTCACCTTTCCTTGATTTGGTATGTAAGCTCAAGCCCCTTTTCTGTCTACTTGCTGCACATAATGGATCCATTCTTATGTAATGTAATTCATGTACATAAATTAGATTTCTAACATCATCAATACCGCATCACTATCATCCATCATTTCATTAACATCATTTATATCATTAATATCATGAGAAGTCACATTTAAAGGTTGAAGGACAACATTAAAATGCAAAGGAGATATAAAATATAGATAAGTGGGAGTAAGATGATGAAGGAAGGAAGTTGAGGGTGGAGTAGAAAAATTATTAGATTGTTTAATGGTTAGAACATTAAACATAATGGTGTAGAAGATGAACATTATCATGGTATAATGGTAGGGATAAACAAAGGGGTAAACTCTCTATAATTATATGAACTAAATTTTTGGAAGGTAAATCTTGAATATTAAGAATAAAAGGGAAAATTATATAATGTAAAAGCAATTAGATATCAATGATGATACACATGGATATTGATGTTGTTGATGAAGAAAGGTACTAGACAAGGAATTGGATAACAAGTGACCATAGGTAATAGAGGGCAATCTCTTTACCTTTGCTAATGGCACTGTAATGATTGTATTGTAATATTTATAATACATTATATATCTTCATTAAAAGGATAACTAAAAGATGGTGCTAGCATTGGTTATAGCATGAAAGTTATGTTTCGTTGTTCATGTAATATTGCTTATCTATTATGTGCAAGTCAATAGGCTAATGTTAGTGTCACACTTGATCTAGTGAAACATTCTCTCTTAGAATTTTTAATGAACTCCCTTACGTAGTTGGAATCTATTAATCATCCTATAATGGATACTTTTTTTTACATTTGTAATTTATATGATATATTCCTATTTCTTGTAATTAATTACATAGCCACCTCATGCAATGCATGTGTGTGTGTATGTGTATGTGTATGTGTATGTGTATGTGTTGTGTGTATATGTGTATGTATATATATATTATCAATCACACATTCTTCAAGATCATAACATACCATTGGTTTACTAAATAAATTATATATATACACAATAAAACTATAATAATTGAAAGATAGATTGTCATTTTATAACATATAATACACCGTAACATACCTTGCTAATAAATTATGGTGTATTGATAGTTGGATAAGGGTATCATTAGCAGCATATGTCAATTGTACCTTATGTTAGTGTCGCACCCTAATTTTGGATCGGTCGGATTGATTGGGATGAATCGAGCCTATCTCCTCATCGTTTTGCCCTCATGGGCATCTCGGTTTGTCCCGGTGCATTCCAGGATTCAAATTAGGGTTGCTAGAAGGGCATTTTGGGCATTCTAGGTACTTGCCCGAACGGGTATCCTTAAGGAACCGATTCAGGTATGTTACTTACCCGTACGGGTATGTAACTTACCCGAATCGTTCCCTAAAGATACCCAAACGGGTAAGTTTCCTCAGACACTTATAATTTGATAATTTGCTAAGGATGGGGGAGATTTTTTGGCTAAGGAAGGAGAACAGAAAAAAAAATTAATTAACTCCTCTAAACCTACGAAATTAGAACTTAATCTTTGGTTTTAATTTCAATCAAAACTTAAA